>JBAFWW010016883.1:22555-59616 GCA_036873685.1 Agapornis canus
GGGAAAAAAAGTATTTAATCTTTATCACTAAAAAATGTTATTAGGATTGACCATTTTGATCGCATATTAGCAGAAAGTTCCTCAGAATATTTTGTCTGTATAGCGATGTGAGCTTGTTTCTCTTCTGAAGTTTTATTAAAAACCCTGTATAAAACTTGGGTGTTTAAATCTTGAGACTACTGTAAACTTCCATAGAGGTGCTGAATGAGGCAATCATGAAGACTATAGAGCCTACTTTTCTTTAGAATTGTGTTTCAGTGGTGCACCAGAGTATAGCTGTTGTAATTTTGTAGCTGTTGTAATTTTGTAACTGTACTCTTGCAAGTATATATTTTTTCAGGTTATACTGAGAGCTTTGTTAAGTTACTTGTGTTTGGAAGGTTAGTTCCAGTGATTTTTGAGTGAAGATATACAGGATTTTTGCAGGTTCTGTGAAGGGACTAAGGAGTTTACTTTTCTACAGTAATTTTATGAAATGTATTAGGGATTCAGTGTTTTAGGACAGGGAATTCTTGTTAACATGCTAGTTGTGGTTTTGGGGAATAAAGAAATTACATCATACTGTAAAAGTTGAAAATGCATTTTTAACTTGCATTGAATTGCTCATGATGGCAGAAATAAATTTTGCCACTTGTGATTTTTTATTTTTCAAAGGAAAGTATTTAAGGAGCTAGGATTTTGTGCTAACTCAACTGTTTTCTGTATGAAATGCTTCCATATGAGTATTTAGACTACTTTCATATGATTAGAGAAAAAGATTAAATGGTAAGATGTCACTTTAGAGATGGAGCTAGTATCAAGGTGTTTGTTAAACTTGCCTTTACTTTCTGTCCTGACACATCTTCAGTACTAGCAAACCGGCTTCATACTATAGTTTTTCCAGAAAGATCAGAGACTGCTTGTTGTAACGTTTTACATCACGAAAAGAAAACAGAGTTAAATGGGAAATAGTCTCAGTGGTCAAAAGGCTGGGAACAATATAGTTGCTGGAAGCTTAGTATTAGCAGATACTTCACAGAAATAAAACCTGGTGGGTTTTCTGACAAAGCTAAATGTCTTGTGCAGGTTGTTGAGTTTGTTACATAATTTATTACATTAAATCAAAATTAAGAGAGCTCATGAAGGGCAGTTGTTTAAAAAGCACCCCAGAAGCTGTTGGAAGGGAGCTAGGCGAGAAAAAAAACCCAATAATCTTTCATTGTTTTTTTGGAAGTGGATGAAGCCCTGTCAGTTTAAAGTTTGCAGTATGGCTATATAGTATTTTTTGTACCTTTTAAAGCTGTATCATGGGCAGTCGTGTTTTGGGTTTTGGACCAGAAAAAATAATTTGCTTTACTTTTAGTTTCTGCATAGCCAGACTTGCTCTTATGTTTGTAAAATTTAGAGTTCAATAGGGGGCCCTGGGTGCTTTGATCTAGTGCCATGGTGCAGTTTAATGAGAGAGGGGTTTTCAATATTGTCTGCAATATTACAAATTCTGCCAGCTCTGTCTCAAATAAGAAAACGCATGATTTACACCTCGGACACCTTCTTGTATTTCTGGGCACTCTTTCTGTTTGAAACAGGTAATTACAAAAACCTCCGGATCAGTTTTTGTAAAGGGGCACCCTGATGGGTGCCATGACTGAAGTGTGACATGAGCCTTTTCCAATACAATGGGTGGCCTAACATTCCTCGGGAAGGCCAAGCTCATTAAATATTCTCTTCTTTTTTCCTACCCTTTCCCCCTCTTCATGCACTTAGCTTGAGTTGTGCTAAGTCTGAGGTTTCTTCACTGAGGACTTAGAAAATTGCATAGAGTTCTCAGATTGAATTTTTTATGTGTATGACTTCATGATGGCATTAGCATGTGCTTTGATCCATGTGTGAATGGCACTGGGTCGGCTCTTATTGCCATATCCAGATGGTGTTACAGGGAACAAACAGTTGTGTTTTAGGATTTCTCAATAGACTGTCTAGACTGGTCTTGCAGCAGACAGATACAGCCACCCATCAAATTAGCGTTTGTCAGATTTATGGTAATGGTTCACCAAAGCCTTCCTGTCATTGACATTAAGATTTACGCCTCCAAAGTTATTTTGTCTTCCGCAGAGTGTAAAGTCTGATCATGTGTATGTGTGTGATTATCTACATGTAGATATATATTTGCATATATAAATTTTTAACTGAAGGGGAGGAAAGCGACTGAAGAGAAGTAATTGCAATGGCAAGAGGCAGATTTTTTTTTAAGTGTTTTTTTTTAAGAGGCTGATTTCTGCACCTGGATTGATTAGGGAAGCTTTCCCTCACCCGTCCATCTCCTCCCTTCAAATGATAATACGGATGTTCTGTTCCAGTCAGTGTCTCCCATATGCCCTTTTTAGAAAGAAAAACATGTATGTAGGTTACTACGGCTAGATTTTGCACTTTCATGTTACACTGGAGTAATATGAGCTGCTCCCTTTGCGCAGTGGGAATAACCTTTTGACAGGCAGTGTGTCCATTCTCAGTGGAAATGTTTTTCCAAGTCTGGCCAGGGCTCCTTTGATCATGCCACCTCAAATGTAGGGGTCATAGCTACTATGCAATGTAAGAACCACTGGTGGTTGACCAGGGGAGAGATGATTTTGAGGAGAGCATATTTAAAATAAGCCAAATGTCGTGGGGTTTGAGGTATCCTTTTGTTTTTATTTTTTGGGGGGCATCAGTAATTTGTGTTGCAGTGGGAATGCTGAGTGGCAGCGTGGGGGAAACTTTAAATTAAGCTGGACATGTTGGTACATTTGGTGGTGGAAACAAGAGGTGGTGTAAATTTCAAATAGCTGAACTGCAGTGGCGAGCTTTGGGCTTGAACATGCCAGGGCATGTTTTGAAAATGTTTTCCTGTTATCAGGCTATTTCAAGAGTAGCTAAGGGACTTACGGGATGATGAAAGGATCCAGATGTTATAGTCAACTGTATATTTGGGGAATGCTACTTAATGATGAAATAATTTTGCAAAATACTTGAATTAATTTTTAAGTCTGTCTGTGGTGTGTGCTTTGGAAAGTCTCTCCCCTGTTTGCTAGGAATAATTACTACTGATCATGAATAAGGGCAGGAATTGAATTAACTAATGAAGTCATTTTATAAAAAGTTTTATTCTCTGCTCTTCTTATTTTTTTGTCTTGAAAGAGCTTTGTAGCAGTGGAAGAAAGTAAATGTATCTGGTAATTATGTAAATAAAAAGTGAGTGTGTAAGTAAAAAGTAAGTCTGTAAATACTGATTGACAAGAGTCAGCTCCAGGAAATCAGAGCTTGTTCTTCACCACGCAGTTCAGTATTACCACAAAATATGTGCATGCTCCCTGTGTTTTGGGGGCTCAAAGCCACTCTGCTATGCAGCAGCAGTGCACCATTGTATCTTGGAAAAAGCAGCTAGTTTATTCTTTGCAAATCCATGGTCAGAGATTGTGATGGTGTAATCTTTGTTTATTGGGTAAATTTCTGTGATTTATGTGTTCTGAACATGTTTGACTGTTACACAACCTTCCTCTGTGCAAGCGCTTAAGAGAAAAGAATATAAGCTATCAGAGAAACAAATATTTAACAGCAGAATAAGAATTCTTTTCCTTTATGTGGAGAAGGCATAGAGCTGCTTTCCTCCCAACCCCCTCGTTCCCTTTTTTTTTCCTTTCTTAGGGGTATTATCTATGGCTACTGGGACTAATAGTTTGCCAAACTTTGTCTCCATATTGTATCTTTCAGTGTCTCAGTGGCAACATAATTTTTCTCCCTGTCTTAGAGAAACATTCCTCGGTTTGATTCTTTTAATTTTCCCGTGTTACAATTTTATCAAAAATAAGCATATGTTGCATTGAGAGATTGTAATTGGATTTTCCATAAAAATGTAAAATTAGTTAATATTAATACAGCACTGAAACAGTTGAGTAAGCATTTTAACTTCCCTATAGTTGTAGCCTGGTTTTAACTGGATTTTGTGAAACATGTACCTGCACACAACAAATACAGGTTATTATACTTGGTTACTTTTTATTCATTGCTTACATTGCATTAGACAATCTTACCCAGCCTTGGAAGCTTTAGTTGGGATGTTTTTCATTGATAAGAAATGTGAATTTTCTTTAAGCATACTTCTAGTTTTATTTTGATACTGTGAAAACGTGGAATGAAATCTTACTTCGTGTTGTCTTAATTTGCCTCACTCAACAAAAGATTGTAAATGGACAGTTTAAATTTTCAGGGATCTAAGACAATGGAGTATGCAAGCGTTGCTCACTTTAATGAGTATGGCTTGCTGATTTAAACATAACTTTGCTGCTTATTGGAAGGGAATTTATCAGAGATGAGCTAAAAAGTGCAAATTGGTGGTTTGGTTTTGGGTTTTTTTCAGTATGTTTTGGTCTCCCCACTTTTGAGGCAGCCTAAACTCACAGAAAGTAACAGAGGGACTGATAACAAAATATTTGGCCTCACAGGGCTCCCAGCAGGGTGGTGTTTTGTGCTACCCAAACTCACCATGCCTGAGGCTTATGTATTACAAACCACTGTCAATTCTAAGACAAAGACCCCTGGTGCTCTAGCGAAGGACAGTCAGCATGTGGCAGGGGTCGAGAAGGAAAGCTTAGGAGGTGCTAGGCACTGCGGTTGTAATGGCCAGAGATTCTCCCTTCCTGTATATCCATGTAGAGGGAGGTGGCTTGCAGTGTTACATCACTGGAGATGTGCAAGCAGGGAGCTTTGGGACTTCTTGTTGGGCTTTTTTGTTTGGGGAGTCACTGGTGTTTTATTTTTCTTCTTTCTCAATTTTTTTGGAGGAAGTGTTGTGGACAGGGGATTAACTAGGAAATCTCCCTCCTGCTAATCTCCCCTTTCCTATGAAAGTGAGGAGAGAGAAGTGGGAGCAAGGACAGACTGTGGCAACTGGTGTGTGAGGCATGAAGGCAGAAGAGAGATATAAGTGATAAAAAGCAGGTGAGGAACTGAGAAGAAAGGCCTGATTTTTAGGCATAAATTGAGGCCAGCCTGTCCACTACCTCCTTTTCCTGCAGCTAGAAAATAGGGTGAGGGGAGAGTGGAACTGCTTGAGCTGACCTTGCATCAGAAGTCCTTTAGAGCCATGGCCTAATTCCTTTGTTGGTGCACACTGTCCTCACACCCAAATTTGAGTGGTTTACATCCCAGGTAGCTGGCCCAGCTACACCTCATGTATTGTTTTAACTGAGTCTGGCAACCTGCCCGCTGCGCAAATAAGGATGCCAAATAGATCTGGCAGTCCTTCAGAGCTGTCCCACAGCTCTCCCAGAAGCACAGACAGATGCTTGATGATTCCTTTTCAGTTAATATGTGAGAAGTTTCTCTTCCCCCACTATTGTAAAAACAAAGCAAACACACGCACCCACCCCCGTTGTGATACACCTCTAGAGTTGTTTTCACTGGTAAAGAAACAGCAACTTGGGCAATGGCTACTCACCCTGTGACTAAGCTGATGTGGGTGTTTGGGTTTGAGCACCTGGGCTAAACCAGCAGTGAATCAACATGCCTACATTGGAGCAGGCAGCCTGTGGAAGTCTATTAAAATTAATAAGCTGTTCAAGCTTTTTTGAGGGCCCTCCCCAGTGATGGTATCTTTTTAAGGGCACTGTCAACTTACAAACTGTATTTGTTGGAGAATTCTGTCACCTAAGACTTGGGTAGATGAAAGATCAAAGAATTGCTCTGTAGACTTTGTGTTGTATTCATTGAACAACTGAGGTTGAAAAGGATCTTGGAAGGTCTGTAGTCCAACTCTGTGGTCAAAGCAGGGTCAGATTGAGGTCTGACTGGGTTGCTCAAGGCTTTATTCAGCTTAGTTCTGGTCTTGAAAACCTAGTGGAAGAAACCACCAAAGATAAGGACTGTGGAGCCTCTCTGCACATTGCTGGACTGTTCCCATGGGGAAAAAGTATTTTCTTATAGCCAGTCTGAACCTCCCAGGCTTCAAATTGTCCATTGTTTCTTGTCATCACTCCATTTACAGCTGCAAGCATCCCTTCAAAAAGTTCCCAGGACGTTTATCTGGATATCTCAATTGCTTTAGATTGTCTCAAAGATTATTCTGTGGTACTGCTGTGGTCTTCTTAGATTTTACAAGTGAGATTTCTTTTAGCAGAGGGTGCAACTCAGACTGCAGTGTGATTTTTGAAAGTTGGCACATTCAATATGCCACATGTAGTATAAGTACAAAATAAATTTGAACAAATAGAAATTTGTACTTTTGGCAATGTTGTCGTCTGAAACATAAGGAAAAAAAAAATGTGATGCCTGATGCATTTGCGTTAACGAATGCCTGTTCTGAAAGCGGGAAATCAGAGTGGCTTTGTAGGTAACAAAGGAAATTGGATGTCTTTTTCTTTAATATGCTGCTGCATTTACGGCTCGGAGTTTAGAGACTCGCTGATTTTAATTTCACATAGGAAACTTAGGGCATTAGCAAAGACACTAGAAAGTCAAACAGAAGACAAGAGCATGTAAATATGCTACTGTTTTCACATAGCAAGGTAGCCTGAAATTCATGTTAAAATAATTAGCTGTGTAAAAATAGATGTCTTAATGCTTTTTGCTCTCCAGGTAGATATTTCTTTAATGATCATCAGGTAGGTAAGTGGTGTTTTCAAGCTCTATTCATAGATTTCTGTTTCATTTCCTCATGGCTTTTTGATAGCAAGTACATGCTGAGCCACAGTCTTGTCTATGCACAAGTTGCAGTAATCAAATTTGGTATAAAACTCTTTAGTTAAATAAGCACTGACCTGTGTGTGAAGATTCACTAAGTTAAGTTAGGCTAACTTGCATCAGGAACATATGTGATGTATAGGAGCAGTAAGAATCCACTTCATACTTGCTTTGTTTTGTGCATTATCTGAAAGGGCTTAAGTGTCACTTGTTTCTGTATAGCTCCGTGGGGTGTACTATAGCTGTGTAAGGTACATCACTTTGGTTTATTTTTAAATCAGTAGAACCTCACTTCTGAAAATGGAGAATTTTATGTTCTCTTCTTCTGTCTGGTCTGGATGCACTGGAGCCTTTGCTGTATTGCACAGGATCTGCAGTGATTGTTTTCTACAGTCTGTGCCTTAGGTAGTGATTTTTTTGCAGTGCTCCAACAGCATTCTTGTTGTGCAGAGCTGCATGTGAATAGCCAGTATTGAAAATATAGCATCAAGGCCACAAAATATGTTTTAATACAAGACTTGACTAGCAAGAAGTACCGTTTACTGAAGCGACTAGCTGCTTTAACAGAGCAGAAAACTAGGAGCAGCTTGAACAGTGAAGACATGGGCAGTCTAAACTGTCTCTGGCTTGATTTATTTACTTGTTTGTTTTACCTCTGTTGTAGTAACTGCTTTCCAACTGGCAAACAAGGGAATTGGATAAAATAAACCTGTCTTTTTTTTAATGGCTTCTCCCTATTCTTACTTTTATGTAAAGCAGCATTTGTTGCATTTTTCATAAGCTTTTTATGAAACTTCATAACATTTTTTGCTGAGACAAAAATGTTGCAGGCATACATGCTCAGAATCCATGTTAATGTGATACAAGTGGCTATTGAAACTCCATATAATGCTCTGAGATCGCGCTTTCCATTTCTGTTTTTGTAGACATTGAAACCATTCCTATAATCACAATGCTATCGCTAAGGAAATTTTGCTGAACAAATAATTGTTTTGCGGTTGAGACACCACCGCAAGTATTTCGCTGCTGAAGTCAGCTGCTGTGGAAATGAGCCTCCCTCCCCTGATTGAGCCCATACCGATGATCTCTCAACTGCCATCATCACAGAAATGCATGGGGAAATGGATCCGCTCCCACTCATTAGCATGAAATCAAGCACCAGATCTTGGAAGGAATCTGGTAACAGACCAGCCGGCAGCCCAGTGCAGTGAGCAGTCTCCACAGTGAGCAGTCTCCACGTGCTGCTTCGTGGGGCAGGCTGCCTGTTGATTCAGTTGAAACGCCTTATCCCTGGGGTGTAGCGCTTGGTGATAATCAGCCTAGGGGTGATGAATACATGGATAACTATGCTTCAATCCACATTCCTGGAGAAGGGGTGCAGTCTCCTGGACAGCCAAAGACTGCAAGAGTTTTTAGCTACTGTTACTATGTAAGCATCCAGGAGTACTACAAATAGTTCCCAATTAAAAAAACCCAAAAACTAAGCTAAATCCCTCCTCTGCTTTTTAGGGTGTGGCAATTTTCTCAGTATGATTTGGAAGCTGTATCCAACCAGCATCTAAAATAGGGAATTGCAAAAGGAATAAAAAGATACTACCCTGCAAGTAGCCCCCCTAGAAGGAATGAGGGTACACCATGGGTACATGGGTACACCCAAGGTTCTTTTCTACTTCAGACATTGGTTTTGATGGACCACACATACAGGTAGTGAATGTTGATACCGAAAATGAAAACTTGGCCTTTACCACGCAGTACAGCTTTGCATGGTACGATGTGACTGTAGGATAAGCACAACAGGTGAATAGTGGCTTTGCAGGATCGAAACACTTTCCTTTGGGTGTTTGGATGGAAGCATTCGCTGAAGTGAATTAACACAATATCCTGTGTTATTAGGCTATTTAAAGTTCAGAATAAACTAGTTCAAACCTGCTGCAGTGTTCTCAGGTCTCTTCCTACACTCTTACAGAATTAAAAAATTTGTAATACGAAGTTATTTAAGTACTGGCTGGTCTGGTAAAGAAGATGATGTGTGACAAGGCACTGAAATACTATGGGAGACTTCACCATCATGATGTTGAACATCTATAAGACTTTAGATGCTCAGGCTTCTGAGTGAAGCTCTCCACTGGGGCACAAATCCTAGGTTCCATGTGTTGAGAATGGGCAGAGTTGAGTTCCCCTTCACTCATGATGTGGAGAATACTCAGGCCAATGGGTGTGAAATACTAAGGAGTATGGCTGATATTTCTGCCACATGCAAACAGTGTGAAGTGGTTGAAAACCGCAGGATCGTTATGTCAGGGTTTGTTCTGGGTTTTTGTTTTTTTTTTGTGGGGGGGGGGGGGGGGTGGGTAAAGTGTAAACTGAGACTGTTCCCTGTGACAGAACAGAAAGTACAAGATATTGCTCATTCCTTTTTGACTTCTGCAGTGATAGGTAAGAGCAGTATTTTTTCCTATGCACGGGCAATGGAGGAGTCAAGAAAGTATAGGATGTATGCTTTCTTTGCCCATATTTGCTTTCACTATCAGTCTATAGTGGCAAAACCAATGACATCAAATTCTTTAAAAACAAATCATGCAACTTGGCCTTTGTTTTCACTGTCCTAAGATATCAGTGTCTATTTTTAGTCAGTACCTAATGAGACACTAAAATAGCTCTAGTTAGTGAGATGCTTTCTGGGAAGATTGATTAAATTCTTCTATATATAGTATCAAAGTAGATCTAGAGTGCAAGCAGCACAGAAAACATTACAAGCCAGTCGGTCTTCCACTCATGATGGTTCTTACACTGAAACTAATGAATATTGCAGAAATTCGGAATGCAGAATAGGATTGGTATGACTTTTCAAATATAGGTGGAATGGTGTTAGTGATCTTGCTTGTTTTTTAACCCTATGGTGACTGTCCAATTACCGCTCTTAAAACTTTCTGGAGCTCTTGCTCCAGATACAAAGTACAGAGTGCACATGTATGGATACCATCTTACACTGCTTTAGAAGGATTAATAGCTTCAAGTTAAGATCAAAAGAATGTCCAATATATGTAAGACGTTGTGCATCTCAATTTACCTTATTCAAATACCACATCTGTAACATTGTCCTTCACTTGTCATGTTAGTGATGCAAAGGAGTTAAGAGTTTAGATTTTGTCTGAGCCGCAAGGTAGTGTTAATTCTTGTTAAAATAAGTCATCCACAGTAAGCACTTAAGGGAAATTCAAAGCTATTACAGCAGATGGCCTGCCAAAAATCTTAAGTCATTTATGACAGTCTAATAATGTTAAATTCTTTGAACATGTGTAAAAATGGGGAAACTTGCAGGTCTAATTCCTGAAAATGTGGGCAGCAAAGAATTGTATGAGAACACAGATAAATGAGTTGCACTGCAAATTCACACTCTTTGTTATGTGCACTTTGACATAATGGAGCATTTAATTGTTGATAGAAGTTCAGCAATTTCTCAAGGAAAGTATGATTTGTTTACCCTTAATGAGATTCTGTGTGGCACCAGCAAGGTAGATTTTTTTTGTCACTGTTTTAGTCTACTCAGGTGCCACCAAAATATTTTTAACCAGAAAATTACAAAAAGGATGTTGCTATTCTAAAATTTCATATATGAGGTGCCTTTATTTTCCACATGAAACATGCACGATTAAGAAATAGTTCAATACCATAATGTTACTTGTGTGGACCTTCGTTTTTACTGCAGCCAGTCTTTCACACAGATTGACTTTTCTGATCATTCTAAATCCACATGGCTTTAGCATTATGGAATGAAGTCTAAGTCACTTTTGCTTGATACAGTTAAATTTTGCAAAAATGTCTATACTCTTGCCCCATTCTGTGCTGGTAAGTTTGCTAAGGAAATTCTTAATTTCTTGCTTCAGTATTATTTCAACTGGAATCTGTGGTATATCAAGCCGTCCCTGAAGGAGTTTCTTCTGTGTTTATCTGACACACAAGAAAAATTCTTCTAGGAAATACCACTGAATAGTATGGTTGATTGGAGTAGAAAATATGTTTTGCTATTAGGCTGGAATGTAAGGCTTAGAGGAAGAGAAAAGCAGTAGACAGCAGGAAGAAGAATCATGATACATTTGTCATGAAAATACTTCAGTGCGCCTTTAAGTCCAAGTAGGTTTTAATGTTTTGGAAATGGACCTCATATGTACACTTAGTGCAAAAATATTTAGTTGATTCTATATTATTCCGCACTGTGCTCATTTCTGTCAATGTCAGCTTTCTAATGTGAGCATTTCCAAATCAATTTATGCTATGTTGGTGCTTTATCTTCATCATACTTGTGGAAGGTTATTTTTCCTAGGACTTTTATTGGGATAGGACTTAACTGTTTTTACCATTTAAGGCTGCATAGTGTCCCCAGCTGAAAAATCTTCAAACATTTAGACTACAGCTTAATAGTTCATTTAGATTCCTCTTTCTGGACAAGAGTCAAATATGAGACTTCTAAACTCAGTTGTGTGTTCTTACAATAAACTAAACTTTAAATTATTCTAGCTTCTTTGTGCTAGATGGACATTGAGTCATGTTCTCTTTTTTTTTGTTGTTGTTGTCTTTAAGAAGTATGCTAGCACTGAAATTTGCATCTAGTGATTTTTTAGACCATATTTCTATGCTGGAAAACTCTTTCCTTTTGAACTACACATAGGTTGAATCAGTCCCAAAACCAAATTCCACATCTGAACAAAATAATAGCCCCCCCCCCCCCATAATTATTACTTCTGTTTAATGTATGGAACTTTCAGTCTTTGCTACTTTACACTCATTGCACTGTGGTTTGGATCACATTGGAACTCAGTGGTATTTCATTAGAAGTAATACGTTAATAACAACATCGTTTTCTCCCTTCCTGCTAGTATTCTTAGGTCCTTTTTTTTCAGCTCCTTGGCTGAATTTTAGTATTCAGGCTGACATTATCCCCAACTTTGTGAGGTTAGCTACATTTAAAAATAGGTTTAATAAAATTTGCTGGCTAGCTGCTAAGAATAAAGTTAAAAAGATAACCAACTTGCTGATAGTTTGTCAGTTTAAAAATTTCAGGCAATGGCACATCAGTTTTGGAAATCACAGATTGAAAGTCCTTTGATTATTATGAGGCACTTTTTTGGGAAAATGCACTTAAATTTCTGAACTTGAGACGGCATATGTTCACTGGAATTTCTTGTGTTTTGCTTCATCTTGAACTGTTTGCCTTGGTATTCTATTCATTTCCGTCAAAATATCTCTGGGTTTAGAGAGTGCACTTAATTGCTTGAAAGATCTGAGGTTTTTTCAGTTTCCTGTGGTAAGAAACTTGGAAAATGCAATTGGAAAACAGTAGCTGTTAACAAATTTTCAGATTTGAGCAATGTAGTTAACAGTGGCAGGAGAATTTCTGCTTCAGCATTCTGTCTGGGTGAGGCCTGAGGAATGCTTAGGTTTATATTTTTTTTAATATGTTGCTCTGTGATTTTTTGACTTCCTTGGCATTGATCAGTTGAGGATAGTGACCTGACACGATTTGCAGGTGCTTCAGTTCCTCTGTTGCAGGAGACGTAGGAGCTCATACCTTATATTAGGCACCAGAAACTTTGCCTCTTGCCAGAGAACTGCAAACAGCATGTTTTTCTCATCAATAGGCTTTATAGGCTTTACAAATGGCTTGTATAAAAATGAGTAGAAAACATTCTTTTGCTGTAACTAGTTGAAACTCTAATCTTTCTGTTCTTAACCTACAGAGCTGAAATGACTGGAGTCTCGGCAGACGTTCTCTTTTTTTAATTCCTTTGGTTCAATATCTATCCAGAAAGTCCCCTCTATTTCCTGCTCAATCTGTGCAAGTCCAAGGAGATTGTGTGTAGAGCCAGTGCCATAATAATAACTCTTACTCAGCTGGGCTGTGGGACTTGGGCAGAGTTTTCGCTTCCTGCTGCTCTGCAGAGGTAGTCTTTTGGTTGACAGCGGTACACCAGCACCTTGTGATGGTCTCTGCTCTGAAAACCTACCAAGTGAAGGTTTATCTATGTGCATGATGATTCCACCTAGATTCCACTTGTGCAGCCCACTAGGAAATGGAGATTTAATGTCTCTTAATTTCATGAATGTTTTGGATAAGACATTTACTATGAAATATCTTTTTTTCTTCAAATGTCTTTCTTCCCCTGATTTTATAGATTACCATTTCTTCCAAATAAATGCTGATCTTTCTAAGGCATAATTCATAATTGTATGTTTTTATAACAGTAGATTTGGTAACATGAGCTTAGGAATTTCTTGCTAGGATAAAGCAACGTGATCATTTACACATTTCTTCAAATGAAGAGCACTGTATTATTATTCCTTAGGAAAGTAAAATACTCCTGGTGTTTTTAGTTACTGTGACCTTTATTTGATACATTTAGTGCATTTACTCCTTAAATCCTATACTTCATAATTTTATTACCAAATAACATTATCAAACTGTGCTGCACTCCTTAATCCTTGTATGAAATATATGATATATCCTGTGCCTTGTCATATCTTTTCACTTGTCTAAATTGCCTTGGAGAAATACTTGCTAGCTGTGAACACTTTCTCTTCAGTGAAAGTTCTCTGTGGCATGAGAAGAACTGTGTGCATCTCTTCTCTATACCATTCCTTGTACTTCAAAAATACTGATCTAATGATATGTAGGTAATTGGCAGTTACTGAAGTTTCACTATAAAAGTTGTTCCCTTATCATACTTTAATATTACAAAATCCAAGCTTCCAGTTCTTTATTAAAATTCTTTAATAATCTGTTAGTCCTTAGGAAACTGAAAATACTTTAAACAAAAAGCTTCAGTTAAAGCCAGTGTTCTGCTTTTATAACTAATCATATGTCTTAGTTTCTAACACACGGCTCACTTCTATTTCTTAAGTCTATTCTTATTCACTGTCTCACTCTCTGAGTTATGCCACAAACTCCAGACTGCCTGTGTTTCTCTGATAGACTCTCATCATTGTTGCAGTTCTCCCTGGTCCTCAGTGAAATTTTCTCTCTAGCCAGCAAAAGTGTTCCAGTTTGGCAAGACTTGTGCTGATGTAGAATAAATGGTAAAATTTTTGTTACAATAAGAAGCAGTGCATCAGGTCTTACTGAGGTGTCTGCAGCCTCCTTAGAACAAGTATTAAATCTTTCATAGCTGTGTATTAAAGCAGGTGAGGGACCAAGCACCCAGCTCAATTACTTGAATTGCATGTTGAGTTTATTTCTGCTTGGATTTATGACTGTATTTCATCAACATAAGATTTATTCTGAAGTAGCAACCTGTTGCTCTTTTAATGTGAAAGACTTTTTATGGAACTATTGTGTAATAGTTACCTGGGAAAAAAACCAGAAACCCAGACCACTGTCAATGAAGGCAGTAGCATTGGGAAAGGGATAGCACAGGAAGGTTTCAGGCTGCGGGCTTTCTCTCCCTTCAGAAATGTTCATTTGCTGAATCTGTTTGGACACTGCACCTGCCCAAGGGAGAATAGTATGAATCCCCTCAAAAAGTTTTTGGCAGCTCTGAGACTAAAAGTGGTTCTTTCCCACAGAAAAAACCAAAACCCAAACAGCAAAAAGCCCCAAACCAAACCCAACAAAGCCTCCCAACCCATAGTGATACTTGCCTGTGGTCTGAAGTATTTAATGCCCCTTCCCTGATAAAAAGTGGTTGGTTGTGATATCATCAGAAGAGCTTGGTGTGGGTCGTCTGTACTGCAGAGATGGTATGCTGACATGCCCATGAGTAGGCATAGCTGCATGGCAGGCTGTTTTGTGAGCAAGGACACAACAATCTGTGTTTTTGCAAAAAATACAGCTGGTTCTTGCCAGCTCTTGTTTTCTCTCCATAAAGTTAAAATTCAGTCGTGGCTTTTCAGAGGCAGCGTAACCTCTATGAGTGTCCAGAATTTATCGACAAAATGTTGTTTTCTCTTTTTCATTTTTTCCCCTACCTCACTCAAGTAGCTGAATAGGTATTGGTCAGTATCTGTTAAAAACAAAATCTCGTTTGTGTGGTTGTTGTATGGGATTTTATGTTTTATTTTGCTTGTTCATTTTTGTTGGCTTTTTTAGCAGTGCAAGCATATGAAACCACTTTATATCTGTATTTGATTGATTGCTTTGTATGATCCATTCTGTAGCCTGTCTGCTGAGAACGCCCACCTCAAAGTGAGTTGTGCTCCCCAGATCCTCAAGCAATAGGACCAGAGCACCTGTTGGGTTTCTGTTTGAGGCAGTTTAAAGGCTGCCTAGTCCTTAATCCATGCATGCTCAGCAGTGATAAATTTGACAGTTCTGATTTTACAGAGGTAGGTGAACAAATAGCCAATAGAGTCTTTATCAGCAGGCAGCTGAGGAGCTTGGTGGTAGATGTAGATACAAAGCCAGATGAAAACCTCAAGCTTGCAGCTGGAGAAATAGAAAATCCCTTGTGTTGGAGCTGTTGGAGCATGCAATACTTTCAATGGCTGAAGTTTCTCAAACTTAACTCATTAAGAATTTGATTGAGGCAAACCTGTTTTGCATTCAAAGAGGTTCTCATTGACTAAAATCTGAAGAATTTTTAATGGTACTGGAGATTGATATGCCTTCCTCTAACTGTGTATTTTGGATTAATGCTTTTGTGTAGCTTGGTCTTCTGTTTCCTTCCACAGGAAGGAAAGTAACTAAGTAAAACTCTTACGCTATATGAGGAGTGGAGGGAGGTTTCTGTACGTTAGTACATATTTCATATTCCATAGGTCTTTTGGTCAAAATAGATATCCTCTTAGAGGTTCTTATATTTGTAAATATAGCACACTGGGAAAGTACAATGAAAAGGGCACATAAGAGTGAAATCATTCACAGGGAGCCTGATGAATAAGAGATGATGCCCACAGACTGCAACTACATAATGCTTCAAATTCAACACTGGAGGTTAATAATGCCATGAAATGGTAATAGAGCACACATGTTAGATCTCCCACTTGTGTCTCTGCCTACATTGTGTAATTCTTATTCCATTTTCTAGTGTTGGAAAGCTGTCTTGTTTTCAGTGTTCCAAGCAGAAGAATTCTTTGGCTGTTCCAAGCAGAAGAATTCTTTGGCCAGGCTACTTGTTCTGCCTGTAAAATCCATCTATCTTTGTTCTTCTGTCCACCCTCTTCTTTTATCTAAATCCCCTCATTACTACTTAGAGTGCACATATGCTATTAATGCTTTTCATCCTTACATTTGAATGTTAACTGTTTCATTTTAGTAACCTTTTTGCTTTAGTCTCTGGTGGCATCTTCTTTCCCTTGACTCCCTTTAATTTTAGAGCAACCGAACATTCATTGGTTTGCTAACTTCTTGGTTGGGTAATGTCTAAATTTTCCGTGATGTGCTTCCTGTAATGTATAAGCACCCCTGAGCAGGCAGGTTTAAAGGTGACGGTTAATGTACCATCATACTACCATAATTTTGTTTAATTTTGCTTTCTGTATTTTGCAAAACAAAAATTTTCAGGCTTTTTCTTTGTCAATAGGTCTTTCTCTCCTGGTTTGGGTCTTTTGGTTTTTTGGTTTTGGTACAGATTTTCTTACTTTGACTGATTCACACAGTCTTCTTGTACTTAATATTCTACCTCAGCTATGAACATGTTCACTAAGAATGGGCTTGATAGAAAATAGTCTGGTCTGCTGTCCTTAGAGATTTCTCCTCCCTTCTTTTGGATTTGATGGTGTTAGCTTTGAAATCTTTCATAAGAAAGAACAAGATGTATCCTGGGGCTTAATCTCAGAGGAAACATTGCCTTAAGTAAACATTCAATGTTTCTTTTTCTTCCCTCAAAACACACTTGAAGTTTGTCTAGGTTCCTTTGCTTTTTGATACTCGGAGACAGGCAGGCACTCCAGGAGATGTTTTCTTTTAGGTATGATTATGATGCCCAACAACTCTGAAAGTGTGGGCTGGAGCTGGGAGATAAAAAAAAACTCTCTGGAGTTTGTCTGTTTCTGTAATGTTACTGGTACAGTGGGTGCAAGAATTCTTACTACTTTTCTCAGGTATATATTAACTGGTATCATCTGAATCCTCCTTGAGATCTTCTTCCTGTCAGTGCATAAGGGCATGCTTCTTGTTTGTCATACTTCAGTGTTCCTTGTACTTTATCCAGCTATGTTTCAAATTGATTTGTATTCATTATAATGTGAGTGGCTTTTTTTGAGACCCTTTTTCCTACGTAAGTCCTATTGTAACTTGCAGAAGTCCCACTTTCACACTTGGTAGTGGGTCTTACTCTCCTACTGTACTTTGAATTTACCTAGCAGTTTCAGAATAGGACAGCAACAGTAGTATTATTTTTCCCTTTTTTTACTTTTTTATTATATAGAATACAAAGCAAATCTTCATTTCTCTTGCTCTTCATCTGGATTTCTGTCTGTATTCTCTGTCTCTTGCTGTGAAATGTGGCTGCACTGATGGGTTGAAAAAGCTGAGCTATTCCTGTGCAGCAAACCAAATGGAAGGCAAACTCTGGAAGAGTAAACAACTCCAGCAATAATTCCACACTTGATTGAAACCTAGAAGTGTCAGACAACCGTGTTGGACCCTGATTTGATACAATAAAGTGAGTTATTGTCTTCTCCTCTTCAGAGTAGCACCTGTGCATGAGTTTAACTGTTTTGTTGACTCAGCTTTGGTTTATCATAGCCATGTGTTATTTGACTTTATGTAAGCTTCTAAACCATACTACTGCACGGAATGTCTGAGTACATCCAGAGCTGGACATTTTTTTTCTTCATGATTTCTTCAAGTACAGTGTTAATGGAGTGGAGAGTTATAATTTAGTTTTGCTCATTTCATTTATAGGGAGTGTGCAAGAGATTAAGGTCAGAGAGGCTAATTCTCTATTTTGGATGTGAGGTTTTGTGCTTTGTTTTGGCTGGTAGTAGGGAAAGGATTTGTGTTGCTTTACAGCTTCCTACAGGGAAGTTACATTTTTAACTGCTTTTATTGGATTTTTGTGGTTCCTAAAGCCCTGAACTTCTAGGTGAAGTGTTCACCGCAGAGTGATCTGTCTGATGTCCAATAAAGCAAATATCCTTAATCCTTGTGCAATAAGAGAGGCAGCAGCTTGACCATCAAAAACAGAGCTGAAACCTTTATTTTATCTTTGAGATAGAAAAAACTTAATTTTCTAGAGAAAACCAAAAGTTAGTCTGGATTTTGGGCAGGATTCAACCTACTGTGATTGCGTTATCATCACTCAAAGGAAGAATGCATCATGACTGAAATCTTTTGGAGTCATATGCTCTCAACAGCAGCATCATATCTGGCTTGTCAGACATCAGCGACTTCTTCCTTCTTGACTGTGTTTCCTCCAAACCTGGTAGCAGAGTTGTCAAATATGTTGAAGAATTAATAGGGCTGCGTCATTTATCTGGTTTTGGCACTTGAGCCTGTGTCTTGTTCTGCTGGTGACTACATTGGAAAGTTGAAAGTAATTTGAGGTGTGGGTGCTCCTTTTGAAGCTCCAGAAGTGTGGCTTCTCTGAAGTACTGAGAAGTTGGTAAATAGTTTCAACCAATTTCAACCAGTTTCAACCAATGAATCAAAAAATATTTCTCAGGGGTCAGAAGGGAGGATTTGAGATTCTTGCTCCAAGTAATATGCTGCTGTTTTAGTGTCCTGTTACATTCGATAAGGTCAGACATCACTAGGACTCTTTTTGCTTTGTGAAGCTGGCTCATTTTATCGATTGTTTTCTTCTGACCCCTTTTATATTATCCTGTCTTTAATACCATATTCTTGTCTGTATTACTGCATCACAGGCTGATACAGAATTGAAGATGTGTAGGTGCATGCAGAGGAAGAGTTTCTGTGTTCACCTGGTGGGCTACCACACACTCATGGTTAGCCAGGCTGAGCAAGAAAATGACTTTGTTCTGTGGATTTGTGGTGCAATAGGGTTGCAGGCCTCAAGCTGACTTCCCTCTGTTGGACTTTGGATCATTAGTCTGTAGTGGGGTGGAGAAGGTTGAGTGTAGCAGTCATTGTTTGAGGTTGTGGGCTGTCATAGAAGGTGTCTGGTCATGATTTTAGTATTGTAATATGTGCTGAACATCACTTCAGCATAGCAGTGGCTATGTGAGCATTCATCTCTGCTGGTAGCCACAAAATGAATATCCTCATTACTGTTGTCATATAGATGAAGATGAACCTTTTCAATTTGATGTGTTGAAAACATGAGAGCAGTGTCCCTGGTTGTGTGTCTTAAAATTGGTACTTTCTTTCCCCCCGCACCCTTTTTTTTTTTCAGTGGTAAGACTACCTTTACAGCACTATAGAAACTGAAGAGTCTGCTGCTTTAGCTTGCCTGGTAAATTAAGATTGATAATGTACTAATTTAACATTAAGGTTTTCGTACAGTTGAAATTTAGTTTGTTCAACTATCATTTTCCCCCCTCGCCTAGCTCGGTATTATTACATTCAGGTGCCTTGAGCACTTTACTGTTTGCATTCAGTTATTCCACTGCTGTCCCCAGTTTCCTATCCTCAGTATTATTGTGACTGTCTACCGTGGGCTTTTCCCCCCACCTTTTGCATTATCTCTTCAGGGCTTGAGAATTCTTTGCATTTGTGTGATCTCATACAACATCAGAGCTATGGAGCCTGTATGTAAATGTAACTTCATTTAATTATCCCCTTGAGTTCTTACCAAGTGGTTCAGATGGCTAACCAGTCATCTGGATACAAGGGTGTTCTGGGTACTAGAAGTTTGTTTGTTCAAAGGTACCTTAACTGGAAAAAAAAAGATGTAAAGGGACACCATATCTGTAAGTATAATCAAGAGGGTGAGGGGAGCACAATTATGGTTGAGCTTTCAGCCTTAATTCTGGATTTCAAGAGCTCTGAATGCTTGATTTGTTAGCATTAATGTTGCACTAACTTAGGGTATTTTTGCACAAGAGTGTGTGTGTTTAACCAACTAAGCATGAAATCCCTTGCTTCTGTTTGTCCCTATTAAATAGTAGCAACAAAAGAAACAGACAGGAGATGGGTCCAGAACAAAGCAGAAATAATGGAGTATTTCACCCCAAAAAGGAGAGTGAAACGAAGTACAATGAGAGGGCAAAGACAGACTCAATGGCCAGAGGCAATGTAGTACATTGGAGAAAGTAGTAATTCAGGGACACTTGCTGCCCGAAGCTTCAATCTGGGATCTCTGGGCAGCGCATATATCAGAAGTGTTTGGCCACCTCTGCTATAGACACAATATTTAATGCTTTTCCCAGAAGAAATCTCCGTAGGGCTTCAAAGGGACACTGTCTCGGGTTGTCAGCTCAAATACAGATCTAACTAAAACTGGAATCATCTGGTTGGGACGGAAATCCCTAAGCAGGAGTAGGACCAGTTAACTTCTTCCCTTAGCTCTTGTGTATGATTATATGTGCACATGCAACATGCACACACACATGCAAGTAAAATGAAAGCATCAGTGCTGCTGTCAATACTGCAGCTTTCTGCAGGGTGCAGCTCCTGGTTGCTTGGTTTCCTGGATTAATAATATCCTTTTTTTTCCCCAAAACCTACTAAATGCAAGCACTGTTTTCAAGATACCGTGTGCCTGTACAGAACTTTAAAATCTGCTCATTCACTTAAAACAAAAATAACTAAATTATGACTCTCCTGCCCTGCCTCCCTTGCCTGCTTCTTCTCATGATCCAATGGCTGTAAAGAGTTTGAGTGTGATGTTCTCAAAAATAATGAAAACTGATGCTTTGTTTGACTTGTCTGCCTCTCTGAAGTGAGGTCTTACACAGATACCCTGGAAGAGTTCCAAAAAACGTTCTTTTTTTGTTTCTAGCAGTGGGGCTGAACATGTAGACACCCAACGTGTTGGTGACTATGGCAGCTACTTCTGCTTGACCCTATAGCTGAGGTAGTCAAATGTTTTCTTTCTCTCATCTCCTACACTCCCTCTGAGTGGCCTTACTTGGTTTCGGAGTTTGTTTTGTAATACCGAAATGACAGCCTTTTTTTTGGACAGTCACTCATCGAGCAAATCAGGTTTGGAATCAATGAGACTTTTAGGTCCATATCTGGCAAGTGTTTCATGACCAGACAGACTTAATTCAGGTTTCTGTTACGCCCTTTGGGTTGTCCAAACTGATGTAGTGGAAACTATACCGTTTTGGAAAGGATTAGAGCAGTAGTTGTAAATTGAACAACTAACTCTCTCAATGTTTTTGATATATTTGTGTTTTGGATTTCAGAAATGGCTTCATTAGTTACTAATACACATTTCTTGCAGTTCTGTGCATTTCAGACCACACTGTGATGTGACAATATCTTAAATAATGGTACAGCTCTAGTCCATGCTCTATAAAATATTTCAGGATGCCTTTGCTGTCTATAATCACAAGCAGAATACAGGATCTAATTTTATTCACTTGGTCAGTGACCTCTGAATTTTCTGCTCTCCAGAGATCTTGTGCAGGTACTGCATGCAGCTACCAAATCTGTGATAATAGAGGTTTAGTCTCTATAGTGGAAGCTTAAACAGCCCAGACTGTTTTAGTGGCCAGGTAACTTTAAGCTGCTGAGGGAACAGAAGGACAGCGATCAGACTGTATAGTGACATTTCCAAAGGAAGGGATGTTCATTGAACTTGAGTCAAGAGGACTGCAAAAAAGTGCATGAAATTAAAAATACATTGCTGCAAGTATCCCCTAAAATGTGCTTGTGTAACTCATGTCAGCCAGTGGTAAGTGCTGTACATAGCAGCTTAAATTTCATCAGCTTTTTGAAGCTAGAATATTAAAGTCTGTTTTCACTCTAATGAAACTGAAGGAAATTAGCTTTGCAGAAGGACAGAGTCATGAATATAATAAAGATAGGGGAATCATTGAATAAAATACGAGAGTGTTCTGGAGGGAGTAATTTCTCTGTCTTCTGGGATCCTGTATCTGCTGTATCTCATGGACTTTGCTACCTTTCATAATTGTGTTTCCTGGAGAAGGATGAGTGAGGGAGGGTGGGTCTGTGTATGTTGTTTTGGACATGACCTGGCTTTTTGATCATACGTTTAATCAACAGCAAGTAGAGGTTCTGCAGACCAAGTTAAGCTTAAGGAATCTGCACTAAACAGATACTGCACTTAACAAAACCAGCCTGTGGAGCCCCTTTGTCACCCACAGAGTCTCCATATGTGTTCTACAAAGAGATAGTTATCTTTGACAGAACTGCAGATTATTAAACAGAGTCAGGGCTGCAAGAGTTGTGTCTGGTTGCATAAGAACTGGCACAGTGTCTGGCCAGAGAGAAGCACAGACTTTCATCAGCTCATCTGTTCCTTTATGTTTTTCAATAGGACATCAAGAAGTTGTTGCAAAGATGCAGTGGTGACAGGGACAAATTGAATGCTTTTTAAAGACTGGCTGCAAAGGGCCTGACACACAGCCTCGGGAGCTCTGGCAAGCTTCGAAGAATTTTGTGGCCTTCAGCATGATATCCATGAAGTGGAAACTCTGTTTGAAGGAACTTATTTTGTGCAATGAACTCAATTGGCCTTTCCCACTTAAGTACCAGAGTAGAATATTTGCTGTGGCTTTGTAGAGCCTGTAAGATAAGTATAAACTGACGTCAGTGAATAAAGCTAGAAGGCATGTTTACTGCATTACAGATAGACACAGAAGGGCAGACCTCAAAAAAAAGAAAATTTAGTCAAAATTTAATAGAGGCAAAGCTTTTAACATCTATTGCATTTGTTCAGCTTACCTACTACTGTAATGTTTTTACTCCTAAAATATTTCCTCTCACATTTTTAAAAGGTATTGAAGGAATTCTGTGACTTTCCTTGTACTTGCTGTCTTTTGCTTCTTTAAAGCAATGAAGACTGTTCAGCAGTCTGTATAATAACTTACCATCTATATGGAAAGAATCTGATAGAAGTTCTGCTTTCAGTGAGCTGTCTTTTTGTAATCGTGTTCTCTTTGGATGACTTGTGCACAGAGTCAGACCCCACTATTTGGAACAGCCATCTTACTGATGTCCATTCAGTTTCTCTCCTCCTATAGTAGCCCTCAATGAGACATCCTGAGTAGTAATGTACACAAAGTAGGTTAAGGTTGTAAAGACTGGATTTCTTAGTGCGGTGGTTGGCCTGTGGTTAAGATGGAAGAAAAGATCTGGGAATATGTAAAGACAGAATGTGTGAGAAGAGTGATTATGCAAACATCTTTTCCTTTCCTTGTTGTAGCAGATTTAATCCTTTGATAGGAAGGTGGCGGATACTGCAGAAAAAGGTATTATATATATGGGGCTGGTGCAGGTCTATCTTGTACAGTAGTGGGTAATTATAGCCCTTAACTTAAATACATACTTCCTGGCTTTCCCAGAACGATACGTTTTTCAGCTTTTTACATAAAAGGTTTCCACGTCATGTATAAAGGTCTGAGGAACCTTTAAGCCGAGGGCTTAAAGTACCTTATGGATGAGCTTGGTGTACTTTGGCAATACTGTTCTAGAGATGAGAGCAGAACTCTAGAGCAGTCTTTGAGTTTTTTTATTCTTACACTGTGATTAATTTATACTCCTCCAAAGGAAGTGAGGGATCTGTATATCTTTTACTAGAGCTATGTCCAGCAAATTCTGTTTCTTTGCAAGTGGTACTCTTTAACAGCTGATATTGCAAGGTAAAATGTCTGACAAAGCAAGCCGAGGAAGGATATCAGAGGAGCACATCTCTGATTCTTTCCTGTGACAACAGGTAGAGCCTGGCTAGCAGCTGCTTAAGAGCTTCCCTGATGTTCACACGAGGTACTATGTGAAATGAGCACAGGGAGCAAGTTCATGCATACCCCACTGCAGAGTTGAGTCGGGCATGTGCCTCCCTGTATGCCTACTGTATGCCCTGTATGTCTGTTGTACATGCTGTCAGGAAATGGTCTGAGAAGTGACATCCAGCTTTGTGAGGTTTAGGTGAAAGGTTAACTCGTATATACATTTGTGTTTTCTCATAAAGCTGTTCTAGATTTTCTGAGGTGGTCTCAGCCTCTTAAATGTAGGTTTTGTTAAAATAGAAAGTTTGAATAATTATTTGCTTCTCTCCAATGCCTTTAAATTTATAAACTTGATTTTTAGAGCTTTGTTAAATAAACATTTTCAAAAAGAGTAACATCTTCCTTTTGTTTTTTGCTTTGTTTGTTTTTCTGTACCCTGGCAGTGTTTTAGAGCACTTTGCTGCAAGGGACCGCCACCACCACGACCTGAATATGACTTGGTTTGCATAGGCCTCACTGGTTCTGGCAAGACAAGTCTTCTATCACAGCTTTGCGGTGAAAGCCCGGAGAATATAGTGTCTACCACAGGTAGGATGCTGCCTTTATTCCATGGTATGCTGCAACATTTCCCAGAGGTAACTTTGACATGTATTGCAAAGGTAGTAGAGAGCTTAAGCTTAGTAGTCTTTCTTTTGAAAGTAGGTAATGGATTGCTCTGAAGCTTCCACTACTTACTTTTTCCTTCTTTGGTAATATTCTGGGTACTGTCCATGAAAACATAAAATTTGGGATGTGTATAAAGTCAAAACTTATGTCGTGATGTAATGAAGTAGAACCACGGGAGACAAACAGCGCCATTGTAGTGTAGACATATTAAAAGGTTTCTTTCTTCTCTTTTCACTTTTTTCTTTTTTTTAAAGCAGTCTTGTTACATGAACAGAAAAGAGAACATCTGTAACATAGGATGGGACAGTGATGGTTTGAAACCTTATTGCAATTTATTTCTTCTCATACTTGGTCAGTAGCACCTTGTGGTGTATGCTAGCAACCAAAAGAATAAATATAACTGGAATGATTTTTTTCTGGTGATAATTCTTACTTTTTAGATCAGCAAAGAGACTTGCTTATGTCATAAGGGCAGATTGAGATCAGACATTCAGTTTACAGGAAGTTTCAGTTGCATTGAGAAGATGCATAAAAAAGGGCAAACCAAACACAGATAAAAGGTATCATAAGTCCAAAACATATGAGTATGCAGCATGTATGAGATGTACCAGAATGCTTTATTACTGAAAAGGCTATTTTGGTTAAAAAAGCAAAACAAAAACACCCCCCTCAACCCCCTCTCCCCGAAACCAAAACAGTGCCAGAAAAGCAAAAAAAAAACCACCAAAACAAAACCTAGAAATAAACATGTGGAGCCAGAAAAAGGAATACTTGGCTGTTAAGTTCAGAAAGAGGACAGATTAGATCACAGAGATGGAGGAAATCTGATTCTGTGGCCATAGCAGTTTACTAACGTTGGTTTGCTGAGGGAAAAGATAGTGAGTGTTGTGCAAGTAACCTGTGTTTATACTTACATGGCTTTGTATTGTAACTGTGGCTCACAGGCTTAAATAGTATGATTGTCCCTCAGCAACCCTAACTGGTTTTCAGTGTATCTGTGTTTACATTACAAGAACATAAAGTTATTTCATGCAACTGTAAGTAAACAAAGTAAAACAGGTGCAAGAAAATACAGGGTTTTTTCCTGCAGTCAGCCATTAGCCCATTGCCTTCACAGTGGTGTTACTGGAAATGTTAGAGATCTCACACTTCATTGAATGGAGAAGTTAGCAGTGTCTAACTTGAAAAGTTGGAAGAAAACTGTAGAATAATTCAGCCTTTTTATTTTTCTGTGTCCCCCCCCCACTTAATTTTTAGAGCTCACCTTAAAGAAGTGCAAATTACACTTCAACAGTTTAGATTCTGAAAGAAACAGTAACAGCAATGTACAGAGCAGTATAGATCCATCATAGGAAATAATGAAATTTTTCATTTTTCCTGGATGTTTCTGTGTCTTTGCTACAAAATACCGTTATTTAGTTAGACAGCTTGAGGAATGAAGATAGATTCTGGTGAAAACTATGCAGCATCCATACCAAAATGATGCATGTCTAGTCTATTAATAAATCTACCCATATGTACCATATCTGTCCTATATTAGAAAATATTGTTGAGAATCCAAGAGTACAGTGTGACAACTTCTCCACTGAGTTTTCAAACAATAACCTGTATTTTTGTTTTTCTCATCAATGCCACTCAGATCCATTCCAGTTTTTCTTCCTTTTTAGGAAGAGTTTAGGGTTTGTTTCAAGACAAGAACAACAAAAATACTTCATAATTATTCCCTTCAGATTTTCTTGCACTTTCCTTTACACTGCATTTGGCACTGACCATGTTTGTAGTACTCAAATATTTTATTGGTCTGATCTGGGACAAAAATCATCTTATTTCTGTTAAATGATGGGTAATAAACTTGGAGTGAAAGACTTTTTTTCAAAACTTCTTTACTCAGTTCACAGACATGTAATCATGTTGATACCACTTGTGCTAAATGGAAATAAATTCAATGTCTATCTGGATATTTTATGCTGAAAGAGTAGACATAATTTTTGCTATATAAAGTGTTATATACATTTATATGTATGCACTAAACATGCAGCATTTATATTGATGGATTGCTGGGAGCTTTTCACATTACCTTTCTATTGGCTTTCTGAATTTTCAGTTAAGGGAAAACATCAGACTTCTGGAAGTTTTTAGGTTTTAAGCATGTAAAGACTAATAGAGGATTCATAGATACTCCTAGTGCGTTTGTGACCATTTTAATATACACTACTTAGATCAATAAAAGGATCTTTCTGTTAATACCATGTACAGAAGGGTCAATACTCTAGCTATAACCAAAACCTGTAAAATTTAAATGTAAGAACAGTGATTTGAATTGCACGTTAATCTTCCACGTCTTCTAAAACTTGCAGAAGGATCACTTTGTATTACTTGTAATCAGAAATCTAAGTGGGTAGTTCCAGATACATTAAAAGATTATCGCTTGCACTGATTTATTCCTTTTCCCCTTCCTTACAACTGATATTTTTAAACAGCACAATGAAACAGAATTTTACATTACAAAATCCTGGTTCTTGATGAAAAATATAGTCTTTTCTGAATGTTTGCAGTTGATTGCAAATGGCCTCCTTAACAAATAACTTACTTTTACTTTCTGTTCTCAGGTTTTAGTATAAAAGCAGTGCCATTCCAGAATGCCATCTTGAATGTGAAAGAACTTGGAGGTATATCATTTATATATTTATATAATAACTTGATTATAAAAGCATGCAGTGTCTATATCTTACCATAGCAAACTGTTACTTGTTTTAAATTTAAAAATCATAAATCCATGTAGATGGAATTTAAAACCTGTGTTTCTCCAGGTAAAGTTGGGAATAAGTCAGTACATATGCTGACTACAAAGAACAAAAAGTGGAAAACAGGAGGAACAGAAGGCGGTTAAGTGTGGCTTATCTCCTTAACATTTCTTGGGCTGCAGTGGTTGAGTTATACAGAAATACAAACTGGACTGTAATTGTGGTACAACTCAAGCAAGAGCTTGAAGAAGTGTGTTCCCAGTGTTTATTGTATGTGTAAGCTTTTACTTATCAGCATTGGCTCAGGTAACTATGCAAACATTTAGGAAGACCAATATATTTGCTGCACCACTGAAAATGTTGCAAAGGCAGCTAACATCCAGTATTGTTTGATATTTGTTCTCTTGTTGAATTTGTGGCATTTGGAGGCATGGTTGTTCTGTGATTGTGTTTCTTCTTAATTATCTGTATACAGGTAAGCTATTTAACTGCCCAATTCTGCCCCTGAGTCTTAAGCGATCAAGAGGTAATTCTGGTAAAAGGAAGAAAACACTCTTTTAATGAGAGTTCTTGTGGATTCTAATTTCATCTAATGTTCCTCTAATTAAAAAAACCCCAACACTTAGATCTTTATATTCTAGAATTTCTGTAGATCTTCTTTATTACCTATGTAAATGCAGTAGAATGAATCTTGTTCATTACATTTTCAACAAGGTTGAAACCTCTCGTAAATGCTCTGGGGTAGAAGTTAACTTGGTTCCTGAAGGAACTTTCATGAAATCAGATGAAGTTTCATCATGGTTGTCTTACCTGAAATTGTTTCAAGAATATGCTTTGAGATAAGCACATACTATATTTTGTATTTATTACCATTGATCCATGGATTTAAATATACATGTTCTTGTTTGAGCATGTATCCTATAAACAAAGCAGAAGTTTTTTTTTTATAAAGGGCATCCGCAGGGATATTGTTGGTTGTGCTTGAATGTATTATCTGCATCATAGAATCTCAGAATGGTTTGGTTTGGAAGGGACCTTAAAGATCACCCAGTTCCAACTCCCTGCCATGGGCAGAGACACCTTCCAGTAGACCAGGTTGCTCAAAGCCCCATTCATGTAGACTTAGGTCACTTCGGAAATCTTTTTGGGTTTGTTCTGTTTTTTTGTTTTGTTTTTCCACAAGGTGAATCATTTGCAGCCCAGTTTATACATTCTGCTGCCCAGTCTCTGTGAAATACATAATTTGTATAGGTAAATGCAGGTTTTCCATGAAGAATTGAATCTGAGTGTTCTGCAGCAGATCCTTATTAAAAAGTCTTCCTTAACCTTTTCTGATCATACAACTTATATGCAGGTATGTGTGTTAGGAAAAACCTTATCTCAGTGGAGTGCTTTAACGTGTCATGACAGGATGTCCTGAAGTAATCCAGAATATTTGATTTTTCACTGATTTATCTCTTCCCAAAGACTGAAAGATTGTTAGAATTCTTTCACTCCACCTTATATTTCTTTTCCCTTTAACTATGGCTGTTTACATGTCTGTACTTAGAAATGACATTGTCTGGTTTTTCTATGAGATGTTGGATAAAAATAATAGATTTTGGTTGGAAAAGACCTTAAGATCATCTAGTTCCAAGTCCCCTGCCATAGGCATGAGCCTCACATAGAGCATGTCACCCAAGGCTCTGTCCAACCTGATCTTGAACACTGCCAGCTTTTCATTGCCTAGGTAAGGGAGCTAAGGCAAGCTTCCCAATATTTATTATTCTTCCAAAAGTTGGTGGTCAGCATTTAATCTTTTTGTTGGGAGATATTTTCCTGTTTGATGAAGGTAAAGCCTGAGCTTTCTGCTCTCTTTATATGAAAGTAAATATAAACATATATTTATGGACTGCTAAATCTTATTTTGGAATTTCTGCTTCTAGTATTCAATAGGAATCTATGTTTTTGTTCTTATTCCTGGTTTTTGCCTTCTGTATTTACGGTGGGTTTATATAATTTCTCTTTACGTTACTATGGAGGTCTTGCCACATTTGATCTTGGAAACTTGGAGGCAGGTAGAAAGCCAACTTTTTTAACAATTGCTGTCCATTGTTGCATGTTATTCTAAGGGTCAATTTTTATACAGTTTTTGATACTCTGTTTTAAAATTGTCTTGGGTTTAGGTAATTGAAAGCTTTGAATGTCTTCATACAACAACTTACTAAAATCCAGTATTTAAAAAAAACAGCAGAAATCATACTGTTGAAGGTTCTTATATTCAGCAGCTGAGCAGTTACATGAAAAAGATGCCTAGTGCATAGTATCCTTTTTGTTTGGTCGAAGCAGTATCCTTCCTCAAGGTTGAAGATGCTGCTAATTTTTACTGTGCTGGTTGCCTCTGGAGATGTTAATGAAGTGGGGGTTTGTTTCTTAATTTCTGTAGGGATTCTGAATTTTCAGGCAAAGCATATAGAAAAATCTCTCTTCTTTTGTCTCTTCCAGCTCTGGTTGTTTCTTCATCATCCTTTAGGATTAGAGACATAGAGCAAAGTTTGCTATGTTCTTTTTGCAGTAATACTTCTTTAAAATACATGATACTAGGATATATATATATATAAATATGATATACGTGTACATATACATGATACTAGGATATATATATATATATATATATATATATATAACAATACCATTTCTGATTTTTTTTAATTGTATTTGTCTCCGAAACCAGACTGAATTCCTACCAGGAAATGGAGGTTTTACACAGTTTCATTAATGTTAAATGTTTCCTTTAAAAACATTTTGAACCTGAATAAGTAAGAAAATAAGTAGCTTTCAAATTGAACATAGGCATGCTTGAATTACTTGAAAAGAGGGTCTTGCTTTGTTTACTAACCAAATTGAACTGCCTTTTTCTCTAAATTTCTGCTTTCATATACCAATATGACTTCCTGCTCCCTGAGAAATACAAAAAGCCAACCCAAACTCCAAACCCCAACACACTTTATTGCCAAAAATTTAGTCCATAAAATAATATGTGTACTTTAAATTACTGTGAAGCTGTGCTGTGTCCTTGCCTGCATTCTTTCAGAATGTACTCTTACCAGGATAACTGGAAATATCTCTATATTATGCACCTCAGCTGAGTAATGGTACAGAAAGAAATTACAAATTTGATGATTTCCTGTTCTGGTGCCACAATTTCTGTTGGGAATTATTGTTGAAATTGTGTATGATGAACATACTCAAGGGTGTGGAAAGACTGCAGAAATAAAGCAGATGATAACATTTGTTGTTCAGAAGATTCTGACAGTGTTTGGCTGAAATAAATTGGGGATGCTTAATGCTGAGGTTTATACTTAAAATGGATGATGAAGATGCGAAGGCAATAGAAAGCTTTTTCTTTGGTTCTGACAGATTCCATCTTGGAGATAGAGTGCCTCAAACCACCATTTATTGAGTGTGTTTATTAATTTGCTGTTACAATGCTGTCATAATAGAATGCAAAGTCATAGTGTATGTTGTGATGTAGATACATATTTAGGCCTATATCGAGATTTTAGCTCCTTTCTGTAAGTCAAGTAATAATTACAGTTGCTTTTTTTTAGAATATCTACTTCATAATTTAGTTTGCTATCTTGTAAATAGAGGCTTAGAAACTACTGAGAGATTCCAAATATTGAGCTTGGTCAAATTTAAAAGAATTATTCTGGATGTGAACAACTCTTTTTCTCCTTAGCAAATTTAAAAATACTAAGAACATGTTACAGAGTTTAGTAACATTCTCTGTTTTATGTACTAAAATATATTGTTGTATGTTTGTGTTACATCTTTTTAATCTACCAAAGGCCTTTTTCACAAGCACAGAGACTACATGTTGTGTAGTCATCTTTGAAGCTTCATTTAAGACATAGTGTGTTAAGTGCTTAGCAAGTGTAGAGTGGTTAATATCAGGGATGCTCAAGTCTCCAGTTGCTTGAGCACATCCAGTAAAAGAGGTATGAGAACTGTCCTCGCCTCTGCTTAAACTTGATGACTAAAGTCATAAATTCACATTCTTAGGCCAGCTAAATGAATTGTCTAGGTGAGAGCTTGGTAAGAAAAAGAAGAAAAGATAAACGCAAAAAACTTTAAATAGGATTGGTTAAACAAAGCATGTGCATTTTGCCTTAATTTGGAAGTAAAGAGAAGAAGGGAGACTAGTAGGGGGAGTCACACTTTTATGCAGTCCAAGTTGAGTGGGAAACATGAACCCTTGAAGAAGGTGACAGCAGTTATCAAGCAGTGCCTGAACTTGTGAAAAAGTGAGGGAGAAGGGAGAAAATAATATGAGCTATTAAATAGAATTTAAAATGTGAATAGTTATGGGAAATCAATCTTCTTTTTTCTGTGGAGACAGAGGGTAGTACTGAACAGCCTTCTAGCAGTGTATCCTCACAGAGCAGCTAAAATTTCATCTAGTTAGTCATCAGAAAAACGATACCACAAGTAAATGCCATCTTAAGTCATCTTCACAGCGTCAAACTAACACAAGGCAATAAAATCTCAGTGCTGTATTTAACTAAAAGGCAGTTGACACCTCTACAAAATCTGGTTGTGGAGTACATGCAATGCCATCTGCGACATAGCTGCGTCTAACAGTTTACAGAACGTCTTAGCAGATGAAATTTTTAGATGACCCTGATGAGCTGTCCAAGCTGTGAGTTGCACAGAGACATTCAGCTTCCGAAAGCATTAAAGTTAGGTCTGTTTGCTATCAATCATACTCAGCCTGCTGTTCAAATGGTGCCTAAGCCCAGGCTCTGTCACATAGTTTCCTCATTTCATAGAGAAGAGAGATCATTTGCACCTGCTTATGGATCTCGTTAACATGACTCCCAAGGAAGCTTCAATAAGGATTTTCAGCATAGTGATCTTTCTGCTGTTCTTTGGAAATCCTGTCCTTTTGTACAATTAGGTTTTTGCAGTGTGAATAGACAGCCCACTGCTTATCTTATTCAAAACAAGTGTGAGCCACGCTAGCAGTGCCTATCAAAGCTATGTATAATATGATAATTTAAACTCAGAATTTCCAAGTTAAGTAATTTGTGGGGCAGGGGTCTGGTTGTTTTTGCTGTTTGGATGTTTTGTGGAAAGAAAAGAAGAACCTTTGGTTTGCTAAAAAGCCTCTGCGTCCTGTTGGGCTTGCAACTATTCTGGCTGAATCAAAGGGTAGAACATAGCAGCCTAGTTTAGGATCCAAAGTGATACCTAAATTTTATGAATTCCCTGCGAAACAACAGCAGCTACAACAAAAGGCTTTATTTTTGATTCTGTACAGAAAAGACCTTCATCCTTAGGGACTAAAGTGCTTGCAAACTTTTTTGGCCAGCCAGCAGAAGGGTTAAACAAACAGAAGTACGGAACTGTGGTTGGCTTGCTGCTTTCTTTATATACCTCCTAGTCTTAAGTGTTGTAGAGAAAGATGTGTTTTGAGCGTTATTTGAGATTACCTGCACTGTTGCTGGAGGTGTGACTGCAGCTCAGCCAAGGGTACATCTTATTCTTGCTGTGTGCTGGCAGCAGTTGTTGGCTAGGGAGTTGTGCTGGTGGTTCTCAGATCCTGGCTGTTACAGAGTCCTCCAGTAGAGGTTGAGGAAGGGCAGAGATGGGGTAGAAACAAAGATGATTTTTCTTGTTGCCAGCTGTGCTTTGCCAGCTTGAGAGGCCTTACTGTGTGTCTGTGCCTTACCAATAAAAAAAAGTAATTTTGAGAGTGGCTGTGATACGTGAAGTCCGGTTTACGGTGGGTGCCACCTGCTGAAAACTTTTTGAAGCTTTAGGCTTAAGTAAATGTGAAGAGTGTTTTGCATGGCACATCATCTTCCTTTTGATAAAATCTGTAAGATTTTCTAATGAACATTATGTTCCTGACTAGAACAGGAGAATTTTGTTTCAAATGGTGTGATTTCATTGTAAGATGTAGTACATGCCTCAGTAGATCAAACTGACTTTCTACAGGCAAGGGTAAGTACAGTGTTTTTAAAACTTTCAAGTGCTTGTTCTGACAGTTTTAAATAGCAGAGTTAGGTGGAGGTTCAAAGTTGGAGACAGCACCTAAGTTAGCTAATAGAGAAAATACTGAAGGCTCAATTTCCAGATTAGTCTCACCGGGGAAGCCTGGAAGGCAGACAAGAGATGTCAGAGATTTTTTTTCATAAACATCAGTTTGATAAGAAGAATGAAAATGAGTGTAATAAAGTGGTTTTTCTGATTTTTGTATGTATTGAATATAAAGGCAGAGAATCTATTTCTCAACATTTTTTTTTCTTTTAATGCCGTTTGTCCAGACTGTTGTTGAATTCCTGCAGTGATTATAGTTGATCTAGCGATCTCCAAATGTTCCTCTTTCAGGAAAAAACTTGCCAGTTCCCTATTGCCATTCTTTGTATATGATTGCAGGAGTGGGCTGCCTGAAAGGCTGTGATCACTTGGTCTTAAACCCTAGGAAGGTTTAAACCCTTGAGGTAGGTTTTGGTTTAGCCATCTGTATTGCCACTTGGCAATAAGCAGCAGTAATACAATATGGCCATTGAATGGCAACTGACATTACACCTGTGGGAAACTTCTGTATTTGTGTGTGGAGGTGTCTGTCAGCATGGACAAGTTGCATGTATGTACAAAGCATGTATCTTGGGATTTATAACTTTACTTATAAAAGCAAATAAAGTTTATTTATAAAAATAAAAGGACCTAACAGGCTGAGAAATAGCTAGTGTTAAAAAACTGAATAAGTCTGTATGCTGTATTTATTAAAGGGGAATACTTGGACACCTAAATAGAGAGTATGCACGGGATAGATGAGTTATAGCCACATCTGTTAAAATCTGTTAAGATTTCTAAGACTTCAGGTACTTTCCAGATTACCAAAGAAGACATGTCAGTTTTGATAGGAAGTGAAATTGTAAACCATACGTAGATTTAGAAACCTTATTTCAAAATTCTTCTAATAATGTTTTTGTGGAGTGGGACACTAGGATGTATTTAAAGATTTTTCAGCAATGGACAAGAGATTTCTTTGTCTCTTCCTCTCCTTAATTCTTCACTCACAGTCCAGTCTTTCATGCAAAAAGATTGTGGTGCGGTTGACATTCTTTAACATCTTTTCATGGTTTTGATAATTAGAAATGGTCTGTTTGATATCAGTAGAGGAATTATCTATACAATAGATATCTATATGCCTAGTATTACCTATATACCTTCAAAATAGGTATGTGGCTTTTATTGGAGGTGAGTGGATGTTATGTTTGAAGTAGCAGAAAAACTGGTTGTATCCTGCAATCTTTCATGACCCCCGGTTAACTGTTTCTGGTGGGAAGGAAAAAGTTCTCCCCTGGATTTGAGACTGTAATTTCACCGGAGCTGTGATGTATTTTGAGGTGAACAAGAGCTATCGTGCACAAGCTAGACTGTCTTGAAGCAAGGGCTACATGACATTCATAGTGCTCTCAATGGAGTCTTGCTGCAAGTTTGACAAGTAACAAATTTGACACCTTTAAATTACTTTCAGTGACTTTTTCTGTAATTCTATGTTGTGTTTTCCTGAAAGTACTGAAAAGGTGGGAATTGAAGGTAGCCTCAAGCATCTGTGGAAGAAGATGTAAGCAGAAGTATTGGTAGGTGAAAGAGATTTGCAGCTCTACACTTTGTATAATATTTGCACATAATTGTGCAACCTGTTTTGGAAATGCATTAAACTGCAAATAACTCACAAACTCTTTCCCCATTCAGCTTCTAAGGAGTCTTTAATAAATAGTGTTAATATGGAAATACAATACCCTTGGCTGAAAATAAAAAAAAAATATTTGATATTTTAATAATTACAAATTAAAACTTTGTAAAATTTGCAACAGTTATTGAATAGATCTGCCCTGTAGTAATGCTGAATGACTGGGGGTGGGGTAGGGGGGTGTAATTACAGCACCCTTTTGATTCCTTGTAAGGGGGGAGGGGGAGGTATTCCTTTTATGAAGTGAGTCAAGCCTATAGAGTCTTTTATAGTAAGTAGTGTGATTGTGTTGTAGTATGTAACTTGAGTTACTTCTTTCCTTTTTTATGTTTTATTTTTGTAATCTTAGTTTAGGCATAAAGTGCTTGAAGAAGCAGCCATGTGCCTCCAAAACTGTAAAAAAACCTCACTTGGTATTAGGCTGACAAACCTAAATGCTTGTCCTGTATGTTACTAGTGCTTGATAGAACATTTTGGGTACCAGCTAAGTTTCTGATTTTATTCAGTCTGAATTTGTTTAGTGGAGGTACATTGCATTATGGATTGCCAAAGAAGTCTGACTTTTGAATTTCCCTATCATAGAAATCTTTAGAAGAGATGAAAATATTAATTCATAGGGTAGTCTGTGCTGAACTGCACCTTTAAAAACAACTGATTGGTCTAAAGATTGAGCTTGTCATGCCATAAAGAGTGATGGATAACTACTAGTGCCCTCTGGAAAAAGAGACCAAGAACAGGTTATGCTCCCAGGGTATGAAGAATTAAAACAAAAAAATATGAGCTTATTTGTCATGTAGAAATTATGATTTCCAGTTGCTGATAGCTCTTCTTGTCTGCTTAATGCAGATTTTTTAACTCTTAAACCTCAGGCCGTGATTTCCTCTGAATTGAAGTGTAAGCAAATTCGGAATACGTCATTATTCTAATAGAACATCCTGAAGGAAACACCAGGTTCTGTTGGGTGTTGTCAGTCGGTTCTTATAGCTATGCCGTGATGACCGGCCATGTCTGGAGAGAAAAGGACTACTATGCTTTGGTGGTGTTTCTTTTGAGACAGTTGATACAGAGAAACAAAACTTAGCAGCTAAAGAACTTGAACCAAGCAGACAGGATGCTAAGGTCCACAAATCAGCATACTGTTTTTCTGGCTCCGGTGTTCCATGTAGGGATCCATGTGCCTGGATAGCACAGATTTGATGCTCTGCAGTTCACCACAGAATTTTTCTCTTTAGAAGTATTACAGTTACAAAGAAAAGACTCAGGTTCTGGCAGTGACATTTGATTGAGAAGTGGCTGGAAGAAGCTTAGAGTAAGACAGATGTTACATTGCCAGGAAAAAAAAAAACACGTTAAAGGAACTGATCAGGGTGTTGGCCTTTCAGTTCGCTAAAAGTCATTCTCTAACAGGTTTTAAAGTAATGTGATACTTCAGATGCCAGTGACACAGCTGTGTGTGGCTATGCAAGTAGTGTCCCTCTGGCAACTTGCTCTACTTGGTTCTGACACAGACACAGACAGAGACAGATGTTCGGAGAAACTTGGAACATCTGACAGATGCTGTGAAATTCTTTACAAGTACAGTTGGTAGATACTCTGGTGATACAGGAAACACAGAGTTAGCTTTCAACGCAATCTCTCTTCTGTGCATGTAATGTTGATCTTCAGAGATTGATGATCAAGTAAATGAAGCAGCTGTCCTGTTCCTGCATTGTTACTTTGATTCTGTTTAAATTAGTAGGGAAATTAAGCAAGATTTTGACTAAATCCCATGATCATTTACGTGTAAATAATCATCTGTTTAGCTCTCTTTGCAGAAAAACTGTTCCGGTATGACTTTGGTATTCTCTGTAGAAAAAAAGCATGTGTTCACAGTGCTTGTTAGCCACCTAAATTGTGCTAGATGCAGAATACAGAAACAGAGTGCCTAAGTTTCCAGCATGGCTGGTACAAAGAAGACAGGAACTCCATGGAGTGAGATTTGGATACTCTTGAGTTCCATGTCTAGATTATATAGTGTAAATTCCTTTTTAGGTATTTGTTTCCTCACCATTGAATCATAGAATCAATTAAGTTGGAGAAGACTTTTAAGATCAAGTCCAGCCTTTACCCCAGGACTGCCAATTCCGTCTTTGAGGGCCTCATGTACACGTTTTTTGGACATTTCCAGGGGCATTGATTCCACCACTCCCTGGGCAGCCTGTTCCAATGCATGAGCACCCTTTCAGTGAGGAACTTTTACCTAATGTCTAAGCTAAACCTCCACTGTCACAGCTTGAGGCTGTTACCTCTTATTGCTTGTTCCTTTGGAGAAGAGATCAGCCAGCTTCTAGCTCCATCTTCCTTTCAGGCAATTGTAGGGAGTGATAAGGTCCCCCCTGAACCTTCTCCAGTCTGAACACCCCCAGGTCCCTCAGCTGTTCCCCATCACACTTGTGCTCCAGACCCTTCACCAG
>JBAFWW010016890.1:0-25208 GCA_036873685.1 Agapornis canus
TCAGTTTCTCATCAACCAACACCCTGAAGTCCTTCTTCCTCTGCAGGGCTGCTCTGAAATCTTCCATCTTTGCTCCTCCATCAGATGCCCTTCAGCACTTCCTCAGTGACAACCAACCCAGAAAGATGTTCACTACAGGAAGACTACTTTTGCAGGGTGGCTGCCATGCTTGTCACTGCCCTCAGACCTAGCTCCATTTCCTGCTCACCAGCACATCCACCAGCTTTCCACAGGGTGGGATCTCCACATTCCTCTCCAGCACTGGGTCCCAGGAACTTTGGAAGAGCACTGTACGCGTGAAGGTGCCTGAGACGGTACACAGTGGTGAGTACAGCCCACTCTAGGCACAGCTATCCCTGTGTACGATGGTACAGCCTACCTGGGCTACGCACTGAAAGCACAGTAAAGAGTGCTCACTGTACTGCACTCTGAAGTCCCCCTAAGTCCTGTCATTGTACCTCTACCCATGCAAAGGGGTACCCATACTAAATGGTTTGTCAGGTCAAACCATTACAGATACTGGCAGCCTTGTCAGCACAACGAGGGAGCTTCAGCAGATACGGCCATTGAGCATAAAAAGCTGAGGGCTTTTAAAGCTTGTATTATGGATTCTTTCTCTTCTTAAATTAAGAAATGAGAAGAGAGAAACTACTGTAGCAAAGAAAACAACTCAAATGTAATGTGAAGGCATCCAATTTAGACTCTCATTTTTCACTTAGACAAAAAATATGTTCTCATGAGAAACAGGATCATTGCATTTTCTGGAAGTGGATGAGTTACTGAATGCCTGCACACTAATATCCATCAAAGCCTGGAGCTGAAGTCACTTGCCAATATATCTTACTCTCTCCAAAATCAAAAGAGTTCTTGTTGAAGTAGAGCATCAGTTGCAAGGCCTGACAGTCAATGGGCTGACTTGGAGAGGAAGCTCTTTGTAACAGCCCACTAGAACAGTCCATGCGAAAACCGAGCTAAAAATACCCTTGAATTCTGTGAGAAAAAGAGTCTAATGAAACACAGTGAATTAAAACGTATTTTTATGAGGATTTTTTTTTTTCCTCCCTTCTGGCAGAAGGAAGAAACTGCAGTCCAGAGTTACACAGCTTAGTACAGCACCCTAAATCCAAAGTTACACCACCTGCCTTCAAAACTGCAGTGGCCTGGCCAAGAACAATCTTACCCTTGAGCACTGCTCATGAGCTGCCATTCACACAAATGAAAAAGGCCAAGAAGTGGGTGTAATATTTAAGCAGCATGTGCTGCACATACAGAGCAATGAAAGGGAACTCTAATTCTTAGACTACAAGAACTATGCACATCTATAAAAATCCAAACTTGAGAAAAACGGAAGCGACATGCAACGCAAATATTTGCTTAATATTTATTTCTAGTTTCTAATTACAACTGATTTTTGCACTTTTCCTATGACCTCCCTTTCCAAGACAGAAGTTAAAAAAGGAAGCACGTCATTTATGTGTCTATTAAGTGTGGAGAAAGAGTGCAAGAGGCACAGCTGGCATCCACACAATTCCCAAAGTCAGAAACATGCCAAATAGCAAAGCGTTGTATGGTGGTTTCTACACAACCTCAAAGAGGCCTTCTTTTAGCTAGCTATGCTACATCTCATTTATGCATCTTTTAAACCCAGATTCCCAAACAAGCCTGGGCTCAAGAAAGCATTAATAAAGTTAAAACTTCATAAATTTTTTTGAGATCCTGGCTTTGCCTTTACAGACCCTAAAATTGGTTGTTACTACTGTATTATTTTAAGAAAGAAGGTATCAAGAGTATTAAAAATATGTGAAGAAGATTTCACGGATCTTTTATTTCCTGAACTTGAAAGCAATCTATTTTTTTAAGAAACTTTTTGAGGAGTTTGAATAAAGATGAGAAAGTGGAATAAACCAGCATTTTCCATGGAAAATGTAATGAGGTTGTCACTGATCTGAACAGCGTCAAAATTTCATGACTAACCTTATAAAACTGCCTTCTCAATTACTACAAAAAAGGGAAAGGTGAAGCTTATATAAGGGTGTATAAGGGTGATTTTCAGCAGTCTATTGCTGAAGCTCTGGATAAACACATTATCTTTGCACATGGCTCATAGCTTTCAGTAAATGAATTAATGTGGGGGTGCAACCAAAATTTTATGGCAGTTCTATGGCAAACAGAGTTAACTTGTGGGACTAGTCAAATTGCTGGGAGAGACATGGAAACTAAGCTTGGAAATCATCACAGAGATCTGAAGCAAGATGTAGGATTACACCCTTTAGTACGTTTGAAAACCTGTACTTTTTTCATTGTGGAATTCAAATATTTTTCTTGCTTGTTCTTTCTTTCAACATTAAAGTATCATACATGTTAGAAGATTCTGTAGGTGGCTAAAAGAATTATGTGATCATGACTTTAGAGACACACTGGATGATTACCCAAAGAATCAAGATGAGATGTGAGGTTTTATTGTTTTGTCCCCTCCACCCCAGTTGATAAAGATTCAACAGCTCTGCCGCTCACTTAAAACAGGGAGAACTACTAATGCGCATGACTCATGCAACAAAACCTCCAGCAAAACAGAGAAGGTACCAGACTAGAAATTCTATTTAAAAAATACAAAAAAGCTGGATGAGATTATCGAAAACATTTTGGAGAGTAGGAGGGGAACAGTTCAGAGCACCTTCATAACTTCTGTATATATTGAAAAATAAGGTACAAGTTTATTTCTTTCTTATTCTGTACATGTGCAAATTAGTAACATTGAGGGAGAGAAGTTCTGGCTTCTTGCTTAGCACCTGAAACGACTTCACCTTCCTAACACTGCTTCAACATGGTCATCACAATAAAGGACTACTACAGAATTGTTTTCTCGAAAAGGAACATGGAGTTTGTGATTTTCACTATATACTACTGATCAATCACTTCCTTATCTACAGACCTGAAATTTTATTCAGGATCTACACAGACCAAGCTCTTTAGAAACTACCTATGACATTGCAACACTCAATACTGGTATGTGTGATTTAACCAGAGTTCTGCACAGCTGTTATCCTACCTGTAAAGAAACAATAATCAACAGTTGCATATTTTGATCTTCAAAAGAAGTATTTTTCTCCCCTGAAGATTTCAAAAACTATCAGTGCCAAGTATGGTTCAGTAACACTCAGTAAGGGAAAGTCTAGATTTACATGAGCCATTTTCACATTATAACTCAATCTCCTCAAGCATATAACTTACTTTGACAATCAATACCTGTAGCTACTTTTGCGTTCTGTCAGCAGAAGAAGTGACACTGAGTCACATCAAAATTATACCTAATCCATTATCCTATTTCTGCCAGTATCTCAAGGTGGGTATCTTGGGAACAGTACAGGAATGATCAAACACATGACAACAGCCAGTCTGCAACAATCTGCCACAGGGACTTCTTAGACCGCAAATGGAATCTTTGTATTTAACAGTCTTCAGTGAAGTCTTCTTCTATGAACTTAGTCACCTCTTGAACTGCCGAAAATTTAACTTTAACATCCTGTGGCAAGGACTTCCACATACTTAACTGCCCACATTTGAACAATAATTTCCTTTTGTGTGTTGAGAAACTGCCTGCAAGCTTCCTGATAACACAGGAAGAAACAGTGAATTCTTACTTACTCTTTTCACATCACTCAGCAGTTTTATAAATTTCATGTTACTTCTCTCAATCATTTATTATATTCTTTCTGAGATGGCGAGCAGGCACCAAGTGTCACAGTTAAAGCACAAGACACTGCTTATTTATCCACTGAGCACAATTCCTTTCTTGATAGTCCCTAATATCCTATTTACAGTCCTGTTACAGCAGTAAGCTGTGCCTTCTGTGGACCCAGTACTCCTTCAATATCAATAATAACTACACTAGATTCCATCACTAGTTGCAAAGGCTTTTTCTCCATGAGCTATGTTTTACATTTATAACACTTTAATGTATATTATCTCCCTCTTGCAGAATTTCTTCTGAAATTTTTCAGCAATCCCTCCATTTTACTACCCAGAGCAAATTGGCACAAATCAGAGTAACAGTACAAGAGCAGGTCACACTCCCTACTCCATTTTTTTTTTCACCTGCCTCTAGCTATACACTCCTCTGCTAAATCAGGAAAATCATCCTCAAAGTAAATCAAACTGGTTAATGTTTCTGTCTCACAAGTTAAAAGCAGCACACAGAAGAGTTATGAGCAACACAGCTGTTGCAAGACAGAGCATGGAACAAACAACAGCAGAAGAACACACACTGGAGAGGAATAAGTCACCACCTTCCCTTCCTTATTTTTTGCAGTGGCAGGGACCTAATCTCCCCACTTCTTCCTATCCTGGGGCTGAGAGTGGATCTGCAGTTCAGTCACGTGTACAGAACCAACCTGATAGCCCACTCCTGCCATGAATCAGTCTTGCCTCCTCTTGTTCATATAGTCATGATCATGCAGACCTGCCCTCTCCTTCCCACCAGCTCTAGCACTCCTTTATTCACTTCTTTTGGAGGTTGTTCTAGAAAGCCAAAGCACAACAAGCAAGCTGCAAATGAGTGCAAATGTGGGGATAAGGTGATGGGGATAAGACTGTGCAGAAAGAAGATGGATCAGTTATTTCAATAGTAATGAGTTCTTTGATTTGCTGCTATTGACTATATCTTCTGAATTGTATTTGTTATAATTATCTCCCTATAAACTGTCAGTGTAAAGCTTCACAATTAACTTCAGCTGATCCAAATCGATACTTTCAGTGAGAGGGGCTGTCCTGCCTTCTGCTTATTTCCAGGCATTTCTTCTGCCTGCATTTGTGCTTCTGCTGCTAGTTACACAGCTCCCTAACCCATATGAAAACCTCCTCCCATGTTCTGTGGTAATTTTCGGGCTGATCAAACCTTGATCTAGTTGACTGCATCAGAAGCACCAGTGCCAGCACTAGAGAAGAACAGAAAGAGTAAATGCTGGGGATAAGGTAAGACTTTAAATGTGGGCTTAAGCTACCAGCAGAACTGTGCTCTTGAAGTATGTTTTCAGTATGAAGTATCTTCTTCATGAATTTTTACATAGAACCTTAAAAACTCTGCAGTAACACATACGGTAAAAATGGCTTAAAAGATAAATACAGATGGTTCATTATGGACTTCTCATGAAGAACAAAACCTTGAGGTTACAATAAGCCTGGGTGACTCACCCCATCACTTCTCCTATGATACTGAAACAATTACACTCACGAATCTTCTTATACTCTCAGTCTGTACAGTACAGATGTCTTCGTATTGAAAAACCATTAGCATCCTATGTGGGTTTCAACATCATCTTAACTAAGCCTTACTGACCTGCTTAGTATTACATTCTGCATTATAAAGTCTAATAAAGAAGAAACAAAACATTTTTAACAGATATTGACTTTAATAATGTAGCAAATCTATAAACCAGTGAAAATTTTATAAAGATGGGAATTATGTCTATTTTGAGCTGAGATAATTTTGCCAGAGGAAGAAAACTCTTACATTTTACTGTATTAACAGGATTCCTTTGCCAGGTGTTGTCTGTCTTCTCAGAATGAAACTGAATCGTGCAATATTTTTAGTCACTGATATTTGAACTATGATTTCTCAGGTCCCTCCTGTTCCAGAAGAGAGTAAATGGCATCACCCTTCCTAAGTCACCTTGTCAAAGGCTCAGTGAATTGCAAATATTCTTTCCTATCTCCAAACAGGACTTAAATCAAACAGCCCTTAAATCAAATGCCACTTCTTTCTAGCATGATCTAGCTATGTACCATCATAACTTTAAAGCCTCAGCATCTTTTCTGCAATGAAAATACAACAGGTTTTAGGCACAGTGAACTTTAAACAGCTGTTATGGTCTATAATGGGTGCTTTAATGTTTCAAATGAGTCTTTGATGGCATTTAGAATCTCTAACTCCTGGCTGATATAACCAGATCACAGAAATGGGCAAAGACACACAAGATAATTTTCTAGGGCTTGGTTGTGGTCCGTTCCTCTCTCCCCCACCCTCCAGTTCACAAATCCTTTCTTTCAATATTACTGTTGAACTAGGATCAGTATTCAGGGGAATTTTCTGCTCCAAGCCTTTTAAAAAACCTACAGTACAATTACAAATGGAAATACCTTTTCTCATTCTACAAATAACCATGCCACACATGATAAACTGTGTTATGCTGTGAATACATCATTACTTGACATGAATTATAAGAGGATTGCCAATGCTTTGCCTCAGCAATAGCTTCAGTTTTAGATGTACAGAGGCAATCCACCACAGAAGGTGTGCAGCCTTCATAGGTGAAAATGCTACACTAGTAACCCATCTACAGCTAAACTAAACTAATTGAAACCTCACTTTGTCCCCCTTTACTTTCAAGAATTAAGTCCCTGCTTTGGTTAATTGTAATTATTGTTCCCCCAATATGCCACAAGTCCCTGGACAGTGAAGGTGTTACTGCATCTTACACAATTTCCTTTCAATATCAATGCCTGCATTATCTGAACTTTGTCAAACAGAACCAGAATGCTTAAAAGCCTATCCAGTGCCACTGCTGTTAGGAATTGCTCCTGAGACAAGAAATCACATGCCTTCTACCACACAGATTAATTGCTGATGATGGTGTATGAAATTGAAGAAGATGCTGGATTAATTAATGCTGAAGAGAGACTGTAAAAATAGAACCCATCAAAATGCAAGGGCAACCAGCTATCCTGGCCACTTCTGGAGAGAGGTGGTGAAATGTCATGCTCATGATGTTCCTAACAGACACCCAGAATCAAGGAAAAAATAAAACACCAACCCAAAAGTCTCAACTTTCACCGACCAAAAATGGAAGGAATTGGGTACTAAGGCTCTACAAGAGCAAATGAGCCTGTGCTTTGTAAGTGAGCTCTTCTTCCATGTGGGCCTTCAAGTAGTGGCTTTGTAATTTCTGAGTGGGAACCATATACCCAAGAATACTTGATTATTTTTCTTACTATTGTCTCATTTTAATGTACATTAAGCCCAAAATATCTAAGCAGTATGTTAGTCTGAAAATCTCACTATCTAATTGTTAGGGTGAAAGAAATGCCTACCTACATAGCATGTAGACATTAGAGGAATTAGTACATAACTCAGTTATGTTGAAGTGAGGGCAGAGGGGAGAAAAGATTGGCCTATGGGGAAAAGCTGTAGCAGGATGACCTATCTCATCTGCAAAACTGTTAGGCTGAGATCAGCCCTTCTCACAGAACCATACAGAAGAGGTATTTATCCCTTGTATTTTGGGAAGCATAAGGAATCTGTGTAAGCTTGTCATGTCTTAGGTACTAAAATTTCATTACAGAATTTGCCAACTGGATATCTAGGAAATATCCACCTAGAAGACAGCTGGGACATTGTAAGACATCACTAGCTCTCCAGATACTTGTCTGCACCAGAAATCAGCTTTCCTGTAGGAAAGTAAACAGAAAAGGAAACTAACACTATACCCAGAATTAATCCATCTTTAATCGGGGACTGATTTCCTAACAAGCCTACACAGACCTGAGGATAGCACCAGTGCTGCCAGATTAACCAAGCAGTCCTCATGCTACCTGCTTACCTCCTCATGGGAGTGCAGACACACACACTGAGCACCTCCTAAAACCTTGAGAAGATGTAGTATTTCCCACTGTAACATCAAAAATGCCAAGGCAGCACAAGGTACATGAAAAGGTAAAAATCAAAGTATGTTAAAACCAGTAAAGAATCATCATAACCATGCCTTAATTTCTTCACTGCTCCATTACCTCAGACATGACGTGGAGAAAAAAAAATGGCACTGGTTCCAAGAATGAACAAATTGGCCTCCAAGTTAAAGCAGTACAAACACAACAGCATTTGAGAATGACACACAGGCCTTTTGCTTTCACTGTGGTAGGTTGGCATCATTTCAGACACAGCACAATCAGATCCTGAGGGAGAGTAATGGCTCCTGGTGCTCTGCCTAAAACCCTAAGGGCAATTGAAATACAGTTATTGGTGAGTCCTGGAGGGAGACAGATCAAGCTTTCCTCAGGCAAGGATATTATAATCATCAACCTAGGTAAAAGCTAGAAACAGGAGTGAGTACAAGATGGAGACAAGCACTTACAGTCAGTGTGTGAATTAACACGGCTCACTGAAATCAAGAGTTATACCAGCCTCAGTCAATAACTGTTTCCTTTACCTAATGTTTCAGTGTTCGCCAACTGCAGGTATAGCAACACTGGGGAGGATAAACAAAGTCAACAAAACAACGCTGAGGTGTTAAGACTGACTTACAGTGCAATAGAAGCCCAGGTGACCTTTTAAACTTAGCATCTTTTGTTAAAAAAGGGCAAGAAATACTCAACTAAGTCAAATACGTAACAGATTTTTTAAGGGTGTGTTGCATTTACATGCATATATGTTTATGCTTTACAGGAAATCATTAAACATCATTTCTCAAAAAATTCTCAAAACCAAAAACTCAGAGGAGCATGTGTGTGTGTGTGTGTGTGTGAAATCCTTCTCTTCAAAGTGTATAGGCATGATGTCTTTCCACCAGTCACCTTTGTTTGGAAGAAACATATATACACATCTTCCACACTGAGAATTGCTGTCTTTAAGAAAAATCAAAACATTTGATAGAAAACTTTTAAATGGACAAATCACAATCATACGATCAAAGAGAGGTGAACATCTCCTGTGAGTAAAACAGCTCCCTTTAGTGCTTTTATCATTAATAAACTTAAGTACATCAGAACACCACCATCATCTTAATTATATTTATGGATTCCAGCTGAAGATGAGCTTGGACTGTTCTGAAGTATGCAGCTACAACAGTGTGCAATGGATTAAAACTGTTACGCTTTTTTAAAAACCAAGATAAAAAAAGAACCCTAAACAATGCACACTACGAATTAAGCAAAACACTGCATGTTCAACAGATTACAGAAAAATTTAGCTAGTCTGGAATAGTAATGAGCAATATCTAGACATATTTGCTAAACTTCACTTGCATAAAGCACATAAAACTAAGAAAAGATACCTACAAAAGATGTATTTATTACTGTCTCCTCCTATATGCAATAACATTTGCTGCCCCTTAACACAAATAGTGCATTTCCTGATTTCTAGTAACTGCCTCTCCTCCTAAGATTTGCATTTTGCAGTGAAATCAACATATACAAAATAAATGCTGACTTCCAGACTCTCAAGTTTTCACCTTCCCATCCAGCTGGTGATTCACCCATCAAAGCACCTCCACTGACACTTTGTCAACATCCTCCACACTTCTACACAACAGGAATTTCAATCCTTCAATCTGGCACAAGGAAGCCAGTCTGTATTCCATTAAGTTCTAGCAACTTCTATTAGATGCAATGAAGTAGCACTGTAATGAAAGCAGACTTTTGCATTACTGTGAAATTGTAAGATTGAATGCTAGCAGCGGTAATAAACCTGGAAAAAAAATAGAAACTTTAAGACTTTCAATCCTCACATTTTAGGTTACAAAACTTTGATTTCCAACTCCAGAAGACTTGATTAAAAAAGGACCACATTACTTGGGGGTTGGGGGGAGAGTTCTCAATACCTCCTCTCCTCTAATCAATTAAACCACTCACCATGATCCATTTACATTTGGCTTTATAAAACAATTTAGCACAAAAGAAAAAAAAAAAAAAACAGAACCGACTCTTTAGTTTATCAACTCAAAACTATTTATAAATAAAATAAAACTTATCACAGTCAAAAGAAGAAATACCTTTCAGAATCCCCAGTCTGACTGAACTCTGCAGTCTGAATATGAAAATCCTGTCAGTGTCTTTTTCTAAGAACTCCGCATAATCCCACTTCCAAAAAATAGAAAAAAAAAACCATCAAAAAACAAAACCAAATCACTTCTACTTGGCAAGTATTATTTTCTTTCTTGAGTGCCTCCTAATTCTTCAGTATGTACATCAGCAGCAGGCTATCAGCACTACTTGAGAAGGTACAAGAGGAGCTGCTGTACTGCACCCTCAATCCTACTATCCAATCAAGGCAATAAACAGATCATCAACACAGGGCCACAAAATACCTGCAGGTGAGACTAAAAAGGAAGGAGACAGCATTTTGGTTGATAGCACTGAATGTCCACACTACACACAACATAAACCAGTGAGGATTACATTTGTATAAAAATGGCTATAGCCCACTCATTATTATGATGTGCCTATCCCAACAAAAATGCAGTGCAATGTATTTTACAAGTAAATCCTTGTACCCCAGAATCCATGCTGACAATTAACTGCATTACACCCAGAATTAGTTTTTCACCATCTCCACATTAAAAGTTCTCATTTCATTTGAAAGTAAGAAGTTTAATCCTATCAGTGAGCTACTCAATAAATTGGATGTTCCATTTTGGCTGTAGTCTGGAGTAACTGCAGCTATTCTATTTCTTAGAATGGGCTGGTACCAACTTAAAAGACTCAAGTCACAGGTAAAAACAACTTCATAGGTGTTTAACCATGAACAAATTCTTACAGTTTGCCCAGTTGTTACCTCACAGCAACTTCCACTGAAAGCAAAATGATGGGTTACTAGTCAATAAAGGTGAGATTGCCCCCCAAAAGGGGGGCAAAGGAGTTTCTGTATTACCTGGCACATGACAAGTACATCAGTCACCTGTGTTGAAGGAGTTATCACATCATTAATATAGTTCAGTAAAAAGCTTTCTCCATCACAATTAAGGCTATGAAGTTATCATAAATAAATAAATAAGCACCACCACCAGCCCACCTCCCCCACCCACCCAACCAACCCCAATCTTACGTTGGAATCCACTGAATGTTTACTAGGTAAAAGCATCAAATGTTTATTAGGAAAAGCATCAGAAATGAAGGTGCAGAACAGTACAATATATGCTTCTGAAATAGCCAGGACAGATGACGAACAACAATTAAATATCTCCCTTATCAATCACTTTTGTCCATCTGCCTACAGATCTAAGGCCCAGTACCTTTCCTAGATGAAAACCCAGCAAAACATCAAATACCAAAGTGAATTCTAGAAACAGACAGAGGAAAAAGAATTAGTGTTGTAAATCTTGTGAAGCCCCAGTTACTCTAAAAAGGGGAAATGAAAGCCACAGACACAGAACTGGATGAGACAGATGTTTAGACAGGCTTTTTTGGGTTTTTTTACAGGGTTTGACTTCATGGCTAAAAAACAAGAATAAACAGAACAGTAGCAAAGAAAAGCTACATACTCTCATGTGAATTTACCTGACTACTGAAAAAGGTGTTTTCAACAGAAGAAGATGACCAGCTACAAAAGCAACTAGTCTTAGGATTACAGTTTAAGTACAGAAGTCAGAAATACAAATTCCTGACGTACGAATGATTAAAAAATAAATAAATAAATTTTTTTTAATATCTAGATGGTATTCACTGTATTTCAGTTTGTGCCTTCTGCCCCTCCTCTGGTGCTACCCGTATCACTGAGAAGTCAGTCTTCTTTATATCCACCCATCAGGTTATTTATTTATGCACACTGGTAAGATTCCCAGGAACCTCCAGGCTGAACAATCCCAACTCTCCCAGCCTCTCCTTGTATGATAGGGGCTCCAAGGCCTTCACCATTAAGCTTTGTGGCCCTGGACTCACTCTGGTATACCCCTGTAGAGCTCTCTCATACTGGGGAGCCCAGCACTGGACACAACACTGTAGTGTGCCTCATGAGCCCTGAGCACAGGGGAAGGATCACCTCCCTTGCCTTGATGGGCAACACTTTGCTCCATGTTCTATTGGCTCATGTTCAACATACCGTCTACCAGGTCCTTTCCAGCTGGCTGGCCCCAGCCTGCGCTGGTGCATGGGGTTACTCCTGCCCAGCTGCAAGGACTTGGAATTTCCATGTGTTGAAATTCAGGAGGTTTGAAGTTTTCTCCAGCCTGCTGAGGTCCCCGTGAATAGCAACCACAATCCTCTGGTGCATTAATCACTCCTGCTGGTTTTGCATCATGTGTAAACTTGCTGAGGGTGCACTGTGTCCTATCAGCCAGGCCATTAACAAAGATATTCAACAGTACTGGCTCCAGTAAATGATGACTTCAACAGTACCCCATTAGTGACTGACCACATCCCTTTAAGCCAAACAGTTCAGCCAGATTTCAGACCACTTCACCGTCTACTTACCTAGCCCAGGCTTCCTCAGTTTGACAATCAAGTGCCAAATCTTGCTTAAGTCAAGATAAACAACAGACACTACTACTGTTTAATCAATGTTAAATACATCTTAAGCCTCTAACATTTTTGTCCTTCACTATATACTTGGACCATTTTTTGCTACATCACAACAAATCCTATTATTTCTTGAGAACTCTAATTATTACAAGCTGGTAACTGAATTACTATAAAAACTTCAAACATACATACACATGCAGTAGTAAGTGAAGTTCCACCATATTTTCATATCTCTAACTTTCACATAATCTTATCTCTTACAATGCATCAGTACTTTAATTTTCTAAGAGCCACCGCAAAATCAAAGGCAAGGGGTAACAAAGCAAACAGATGACAGAGGATTGTGAGCAGATGGTACATGAACACCTGAACACAAACAGGGACAAGAATGAGGACTGACTAGGAAGGCAGGGGGGGAAGGCAATAAGGGGTGAAGGTAGGGAAGGTAAAGGGAAAGCTCTGGGATAAACTTCCTGTTGTACTTGCATATAAAACTCCTTTGCAATTCAATCTCAGATTACTTTCTGCAGGAACCAGCACACATATGAACTGCTAGTTGTAGGAAAAAAAAAAAAAAAAAAAAAAAAAAAAGATGTTTTAGAAGCAGCTCAGAGAGCCAGGAAGTTGCAAGTCTCAGAAGCTTTCACGAGTTAAGGAAGATAACATGTATGTGAGCTCCAGCTGACTCATACAAGGCTAGACCAATGGAGCAGGGCGATGAAGCATCATGCAATAACCTAGTCAGGTCTTCTAGAGAAGACAGGCAGTAATTTAGAAGGAGGGAAAAAAACCTCAAACATACAAGACAAACTAAATCTAAACACCCTTGCCCTAGAGAAGTCCAGTAAAGACCTGGCAGAAGCCTGGGAAGACTGATCCTAAAGCAGCTCACACCTGTCCATGAGAAATTCCTGACCAGAGCTATTTGCAGTAAAGGGCAGGAGTCTTCAGATGCCACATGATGTGACCTGGGAACAAACCATTAAGTCCAGAGAGGGAATAAAGGTATTCTAGCATACATAAAGACTTTTTTTGATAGTTGTATTTTAGGTACAGCATTGTTATCCTAAAAAAAAAAATCCTGCCTGTGATCAAGCTGCTCTCTAAAGAATTCTGTACTTGGCTTCAATCAAGGGTGATGTTTGGGCTGAAACCCCTCCTTTTAGTCTAAGTAAAAAAAGAGGAACATTGGGTCTTTTAACACAACATCTGTAAAAAATAAATAAACAAATGGGAAAGAAAAACGCTGTCCAAAACACACATCAAATCCAGTCAAACTGCGGAGTGCGTGAAGAGTTAAAAATTTTATAAATAACAATCACAAAATTAAAGGAGTTGGGGGAAGCTGTTGTAGTTATTTGTGCCTCTGTGTTTAACACAGAAAAAAAAACCCAGCGAAAATGCTGTGTGATCTCAGGACAGATAGTTGAGGGGGGAGGAGGGTATGGGTGTTGGTTTTGGTGTTTTAGGGGTTTTTTTTTTTAATACAGTACTTGCCAGACAGGCAGACTTGAGAACATCAGCAAAATAGCTGCTTGTTGCACTTGGTTTCTACTCTGCTCAAGCAAAGAGAGCTCTGTTTACGTGCTTCATAAATAAACAGGACTGTACATACACACAAAAAGAATCTCACAACCCTCAAATCACATAATCTATTTCTGTTCCTGAGAAAAGCAACTTGGCAAAGCCTCAAGTATTAGCTAGCTCTTGGGCTCTTATCTTAGAAATAATACATGCCAGGTTTTCTGAATACAGATGTCAGATAGCCAAATATTCGCTATTACACATTGTGGGTCTGTGGGTTTTGCCTGCTTAGCTACCATGAAAAGGAATTGAGCAGTATCTTGATGCTTGCAGGTCAAATTAACGACTGGTCTCCTTGTCCACCCATGAAGACATTACTTCCCTTTTAAACAAGGATGTATGATAGCTTTTTGCCTGCTTTAAATCTGCCCAAGAAATACTCTTCCATTCCTATTACCAGACAGCTATTTTCTCGACCAGAACACAAAGAAGCAGAATGTCTAGTTGCTTTATGTTCCAGAACTCCTTACTATTATTATGCATTCCTGCACTATCTACCTCAAATGGGTTCTGCAGCAAGCAGAGGACAAGTTCAGCAAAGCAGCACTACTTGCTTGTGGTCATTGCTGAGCTTTGCCTCTGTTACATGTATGATCCTAACACCTCCAGCAGGTCTACATCAAAAGCAGAGTATACATTTAACACATTGTAAAGAGATACTTCACCTTTCCTTTCCAGAATATAGGTCTATAAACTGAATAGGAGTTCAGTAGCAGACAAAACTGCAATGTTAAATTTCTGTAAGACTGTGAAGTAGCTGCAAAGGATTTGTGCATTTTGTATCCTCAGCTGATGTCAGTCTTTTGGTTGCCCATGTCAGACCTAGATCCACTTTTAGCAGATGCTTCATGGCCCCTGGGAGACCAGTGTCAGGTTATCTGATTAAAGGCTAATCACAACAGAGACAGACCCCACAAGATCAGTGGAAAGTAGGTAGAGAAACCTGATGAGTGAAAATGGAGCACCTGAATCAGCTATTCCCAAGACCATCAATTAGACCATGCTCCTCCAGCATGAAATCCACCAAGATGAATAAAGGGGGAAACTCTCTCCCCAGAAATACCTTGAAAACTAAAGTTTACTCCCTTAAGGAGCACAGGACTTATTACAGGATGTAGGAAGGAAGAACATTAGGGATTATGTAAAATTTATCATGGGATTGTGAGAATATGCAAGACATTATGAAATGTCTTGCACTTGAGGTTGAGAGACAAGGATAAAGGTGGATGAAGAAGAAACAAGTATGAGAAAAACAGCAGGAAAAAGGGTCAAATGTGCAGGCTCAGTGCAAATGGGAAGTTGGCCACTGCACTTGTCTGTCTGAGCCCTGCCCTTGATCATGACAGTCTATCCTATATTGTCATTAAACCCTATTTCTCTCATCTTTGTGGATGTACTTTCTATTCTGAGTGTGTGTATGAACTCAAGCCAACTTTAAGCCAGACTGGCCAGCAAGTAGGTAAGAGGTCTAAGTACCAGCAGCTGGAGTGAGAACACAGACCTCAGAGGTTCAAGGGTCTAGATACCAACAACAGGGGAAGTAAACCAACACGTCAAAGCTTCAGCAACTACCTAGACCACTTAGAACTAGGGGACCTGCATAGCATGTAAGAGAGTTTCTGTGAACATTCCACTAGAGAACATCCATCCTGAGGAGCTGGAAAGGAGGAAAAGGCCTGGGCCTTCCGTAGAGTTCTTGAGTGCTCTGTGGGTGCCACTAAGAGCACTAGTTTGAGTCTCTGTTGATCCATGTGGCAAGCTGCCGTATGGGAGCATGTTTACACACATGCATCCTTATTGGGAATAAGTCTCATTGCTGGCTGGCCCTGGGGACACAGAACCACAGCAGCCTTGTGCTTACCTATTTAGCTGGGACAGGAGACATGCCTCTGGGACCCACAGCCTCCACATTTGGCTACCTCTAACAACTGGCATGGGTAAAAGGGCACACACCTTTAGCAAGTTTCTTAGCAAAAGCTATCAGTTATCAGTAACACTTTGAAGGTGAAATGCATAAACCTGGCTTAAACTGGAGTTTGGGGTACTCTGTACCTGCCTAAGCTGTTCTGGTATCTACTGGAACACACTCCACCCAGTTTTGCTAAGACATCTGCTAAACCACTGAGTATTTAAATGATAGTAAAAAAAACATATCAGTATTCTCAGGCACCACTCTACTTCAACTGGATGTCTTCTGGTGCTTTTAATAGCCCTTGAAATTCCTATGTGCTAAACACAGTTGAAAGGAATCTTAACTGGATCTTTCCTATCCACTTCCTTTTCAAGACAGGAATCAACTGTATACCATCACAACAGAAGAGTAACACAAATAAGGCAAAAATACAGACGAAACAAAGTAGATATTCAGTATGTTCCTGCAATTCAATATACAAGTTTGCCTTGGGGAAACTTGTAAACAGATTTCCATGAAGAGTGACAGTACCTTTGACTACTAGTGGTCTGCAAAAGAATTCCTGTACTCTCTGGCAGCGCACTATAGCCAGAGTCCCCAAAGAAGAGGACCTGTGCTAATTCATCATCTCAATAATGCACCCACAGATACCAAAATTACCTGTGAGAAGGGGAAGACTTTTTCCTTGATCACCAGTAATTTCAAAATTCTGCATTCTTTCATTTCTGTTGTGAAACTAAGTGTTCTGAGGAAGGTTCTATCTTTTTTCATTTGGCTTTCTAGACTGATACTCTGAAACATTAATCACCTAGGAAGAAGCCAAATGAGACTTCAAATACATAAAGACTGTACTCTTATTCATACTGTATTAGAAATGAAATGTTTAAACTGACAAAAACATACTTCTGAATCACTGTGGTTGATCATTTTTTCCGTATCTCTTAGGGAGGTCTTGGTCCAAAGCTGTATTAGTCTTCTTGGAAGCAGACACTTCTCATATGACACCAAGCAGCAGTGGAAATTCCTGATTCTTCTCACATATGCAACAGGAGCCATCAGAAAGGCTTTACACTGTCACAGTGGGGATGACAAAGCACCACACTGAGGGAACTACCACATGTGGTCTCCCTGTGTGTAAGGTAATCCTTTTATAGAGGGAGCAGAGTTAATTCCAAACATCTTCCATTCCAGTTCATAGCATGGAATAAACAGAGGTTGATATGTCTGTTTGGTATGTGGACATGGCAGGAACTGAATGCTTTTGTGGGCAGTGGCCACAGCAGCTCTAGATGACAGACAATGACAATATGCAGGTCCTGATGCTGGATACAGAATAACAAAATAGCTGTCCACTGAAACCAATAAGAATTTCAGACCCCTTTTCCACCTCCACAGAAAAATCACTGCTGGATATCCCAATACAGAAGTTACAAAAGAAAATAACATGGTCTCTTTATAGTAGTATTAATAAAAAACCCAATTTTACTAGTTCTGCCAAAGCTACTATACTATTTAAGCTCTGACAACACAAGCACATAGCTTAAGAAGAGTTTCTGCACTAATACAGCCTTCTTTGCCCCCAGAAATGATATACACTCCCCTATTTCCATGCACATTAGCACCAGGCAACACAAGTGAGGACAAGTCCTTGCCTTCTTAGGAAGGCAGTGAACATCCCAGTAGATTTGGGGCACAGGAAGCTGCTTCATGGAAACAAAGCTCTGAATTCTTAAAATGTTTCAAGTTACTCCAAGGACATTTTTCAATATGAGAAGTAGCTTTAAGGAATTATTTGCCCTTATACAGAATTACACTGCTCCAGGTTTTGAAAAAAATTCTTCAAGATTAACCAACACAACATTAAAATACATGTTTCACAGACTTTCAAGAGAAGAAAATCCTATCTTTTATTAAATGAGGGCATCACCAATTTACAGTTGTTTGCTGTTTTAGCAGACAAGGAAATAAATCTCACCCTGCTCTGTTCTCGTGAGAGTACCTGCAGTACTGCAACCAGGATAGAGACCTGCTCGAGCAAGTCCAGAGGAGGCCACAAAGATGATCAGAGGGCTAGAGCACCTCACCCTACAGAGACTGGCTGAGAGAGCTGGAGTTGTTCAGTCTGGGGAAGAGAAGGCTTTGGGAGACATTCTGGGAGATGCTAGAACAGCCTTCCAGTATCTGAAGGGGCATACAAGAAATCTGGAGAGGGACTTTTTACAAGGGCATGTAGTGACAGAACAAAGGGGAATGGCTTTAACCTGAAAGAGGGGAGGTTTAGATTAGATATGAGGAAGAAATTCTTTACAGTGAGGCCCTGGCACAGGTTGCCCACAGAAGCCGCGGCTGCCCTATCCCTGGCAGTGTTCCAGGACAGGTTGGACAAGGCTTTGAGCAACCTGCTTTAGTGAAAGGTGTCCCTGTCCATGGCAGGGGGTTGGAACCCAATGAGCTTTAAGGTCACTTCCAACCCAAACCATTGTATGATTCTATGACAAAGTTACACTTAGCACACACTTACCAGTACAGAGAGGTTATTTAAAATGCCTTCTGAACATCCTATTAAGCACAGTGGCCAAAACGTCATATAAACAGAACATCTGCATAGGATGTGGTTGGTTGTAGCATATGTAATAGGCAGAGCATGAAGTTGCACACATTTGTTTTACAATTGGAGATTTGAAGAATAAAAAGAAAGAAAAAGTGTGAAGCTAAAGAAAGAGAAATAGCAAATCACCATCCATATAGTCACAAAGAATAGCATGAGTTTGGTAGGCATCTCAGATGAGATGACTTTCCCATTTGTTTTTAAGGTAACAGTGACTGTCTATAGATTTTTCCAGAGTTTACCCAAGCCTTAAGGGGAGTCTTGATGGAAACAGAAGCACCTGGGGCGATACTGACACAGGAGCGTAAAATTCTGGAAAACACAACTAGTAAAAGACCTTCTGGTCACAGTATCTTTTGAACAGAACAGGTATTTTCCAATCCAATGAAAAGACTAATTCTCTTAACTGTATGGCAGGATTCACAGCCCCTCATGAGCTGAGGAATGCCAGAGTCTTCTGATAATATGCTTATAATACACAAAATATGCAACAAAATGCCTTACTTGGCATACATTTGCTTAACATGTTGCTTTGTGTCTCTTGGCAACTACATCAACTGCATATCAATGAAAATACACACTGTATCACAGTAAATTTACTGAATTTTATCAAGTACTAAATACTTTATTCTTCATTTGTAAGTATATAATGTGAAGGTGCAGAATACTAACTCATACTGTATCACACCACTGTGACATAGAAACACAGTCATCTGGCATGGGTCCATACTGTCTCATACAATCTATCAGGTAACGTTCCCCCACCATCTGTCAGGAGGTTTTGTGTGGACATTTTAGTGAAGTCAGAATTAAGGCAGTGATTAAGCAAAAAGTTTCAAGTCATGAAACAGATTGAATCTGTGATACAAAAGGCTTTGCTAGAAATTATCATGCAGTAGAGCTGAAATACATGATTACATCAGACAAAGTATATTGTTGAAGTCACAGTTTTCAAGTATTTTACATGCATATTTTTTTTAGCCACTGTTTGAATCATCACTCAACTGCTTCAATTAGTTTCCCATGAACAGTGCCCATATAGGAAGATCTCATACAACCCCCCAGCATGTTAAATCTATCCCTTTCCCAAATTTCTGCAATTCCAACAGTAAGTGCCAAACCCCAGTATTTGTGTTGTCAAGAAGGTGTATCAGAAACATCCTTGTAATAACTGTTACAAATAACTGCATGATAAAAGGCTCACAAGAAAGGAAGAAAACAAAAACAAACACATCTAAACAATACCAAGTCATGAACAGAAGACCACTGACTAGTAGGGATACTAGTGATACATTGCACTTGTAATGAAATACCAAAGACATTGATTTTCTTGCATATAGCAGAAATACCAGACAGACACAAAATCCATCACTGAAAAATAAAACACACTGCAAATTCTAAACCTTTTCAAAGCCTATTGATGAGCTGATATAAGCACTACGAACTCCAAAATGAGTGCTGTGTCCCCTAAAAATATCACCTCAAGTGAAAAAGCTGCTCTGCAAGTGGCTGCTTCCACAGACTATTTCCTTCTCTTTTTTTTCCCCTAGACTACCTCGATGGCACATTGCAGCATTCCTTCTCTCTGTATCCCTTTCACACTTCACTTAAAAGCCTTGCACTCCAAAACAATGAGCCTGTGAAACCTTTCATATGAAAAATATATAAAACATAGGGTTCTGTTTGGTCCAATTTTAGTAACCTAAAATTAAGTATCTAGTCTAAGAGAGCTATAGAGGCACACTGTCACCGAGCAGTGTTTAGAGAGTGCCTCCTTGGAGAAATAACTTAGGGCCCACATTAAGATACGATTATTTCCTTCCTACTTCCAACATAAAATACAATGAACAGCAGTATTAGCATGCATGTCTGAAATAAAGGGGGAAAAAAATATATACTCATTACTGTTATTGGTATCTTGTTTTAAACAAAACTGAAAATGTTCTTTGACTAATAAATTCAGACTGCCTCAAAATGGAAGTGAGGTAATATTTCTTTTACACTTAAAAAAAGTAAAGCAGGAAGACAGCTAAAGAAAAGATGGCATTTCAAAATTTGCTTAGAAGTTAGTGGAACTGATGAAATAGTTGCATTATTTTGACAGTATTTATTGTTTCAGTGTTAGTTACATAAATAACAACAGAATTATCTTATAATGCCCTACTATCTAATAATTATTCCAATACATTTTTCTGATACACAGCAATGTCAATGCAAACTAAATGTTGTGAACTGAAGTTTCTTCTACTTTTAAACATGTGTTTTATTTCTGTTCTTCATTATGTGTGACACTTCTGCCTCAGGAGAAGGAAGGCATCCACAATTACATTAAATAAACCCCTCCCTTTCCTAAACCCAAAAGAATCCTTCAACATCATAAATTTGTTCCACATTGCCTCTTACATCAATTAACATTATGTCTCTTAGAAAAGACAGGAGACAGGCTCCAGCTTTTTTCTTCCTCCTCACTATTTTAGATTTCTTCCTCCTTTCATTTATCTCTGACTGCATTCCTGGTGTGATCTGATGAAGAAACCACGTAAAAGCACTAATACATTAATTTGCTCTGTAAAGATAAATCTCAAAGAGAGAGAGAGAGGTATACATGGCCCAAGGCTAAAGAAAAAAATAAAACCTAAACAACACAAAAACAAACACACAAAGACAACAGTCATCCTCAAACCTTGCACCACCCCATCCCAAATACTTCTGCATATTGAATGACAAACTTTACGGACCTACTGTCATTTGAAAGTATCCTCCCTTTGCTACTATTTATGAAATCTCTCAAAATGATGAAAATCGAATCACACACACACTGGTTATCTACTTTAAGAATGCTCATGAGTGGCTGCTATTAATTTCCTTTTAAAAAACAGTGAAGCAGAAATTCACTTTAAAGCAGCCTGGACATGCAGCCTTTGCACCGAGACATAAAAAGGCAGGTCAAATATTTCAGACTTCTCAGCCTTGCTAACAACCCTTACCACTATATATCCTGTGGTCAAAATGCATTGCTAAGATTACATAAATTCAGAATCCAAAAGTCACAGCTAAAAAATTACTGAGTTCTCTGTACTAAAGTTTCACGAAAAAGAAAAATACTATATGCACATTAGAACTGGAGTCTAAAGAGTAGAAAGTGGTCCAGGTGGAAGAACTGACTTTTCACAAAACAAAACGGAAACCACAAAGCCCTAAAAAAGGCAAAATAAGAAAATCTGCACAGCTCAAAGCATTCACTGTACTGTGCATCAGAACAGTTGCATGAGAACTCATACAACAGAAATGAAAGTATTTTTGCTTTCTTGGAGGGGGGGCGGTTCCTGAAAGACTGTTCTCCTCCATTTGGCTGCTGCTACTTGCTTTCTAATGATGCTTGCAAGGCTGGCGACAGTAACCTCAGACAGCCTCCACTGAAACATAAAGAACAGGGGGGAACATGGTAGTTAAATTACTGCTTAGTAGATAAAGAAACCAGGTGTGTGCTGCATTGTAAGCATGCTGTAGGAAAACACTTCCACACTATACTTAAAGCTTAGACATCCAAACAAATCAATTCTGTGTAACAAGCTCCAGGTTACCTGATCCACTGTAGCATTCATGTGCACACAGGCATCCGCAGATACCGGGGTTACTTTATCAACAAGGAGGGAGGACTTTGCCACAGGCTGTTAACACATACAGCAGCAACATTAACTACTCAGAAATCTAGGGCCTACAGATGCTGCCTGATTGTATCTGCTTAATGAAATATCCCGTAACACATGAAAACACACCTATCTTATCCCCTTCATCTGCAACTACCATTTTTCTAGGGCGCAGGTAGAGCAAAGGAAGGCTGTCACCATGAGTTAATGCCTCTAGTTTGTAATTATTTACTTTTCAAGGCTGAAATGTCTCTAACAACTCAGGGGATCCTCTACAAAAGGGTTCATCTCACTTTCTCGGTAATGTCACCTAAAAGCCTCTTAAAATCAAACCAATCAACTATGCTAAGAGAATGCTGCAAGATTTCTAACATGCTGATCTTCCAGAACAGCCAAGCCATCCATTATATTCCAGCTTCCTTTTCAGTTGTGTTTTCTTTTTCCCTAGGACAGGATAACATCTTGAACTTGCCAAGTGAGCAAGAAAACCTGTCTTGTAGAAACAAAAGCCAACTAAAGAAAAAGGCAAGTAATGAGCTTCTCTATTCCCATTTCATGTTTCTGTGAATGCACAGAACACCTCCTCTCCCTCCCATCCTGCTATGCAAGCACTGTCTAGCAGTCTCTACTAGTGTGGAAAACCAGAAACAAGCCATGGACTCTTTCAGATCTTCCACCTGACATTTCCACTTAAGAGAATTTAAGCTGCTCAAAAAGTCCAGCTATCAGAAGCAAGGGTAAAAATTAGTAATAAAATATGAAAGCACAAATTCCCTTTCTGTGTTTGTCAAACACATGCATAATTTCATGCTTGTATGGTATGAACACACTCTGCAATTTTGCTATAGAGCAGATTGAGGACAGTTTTAGCAATTCAGACTCTGAATACCATAATATTTAAAAAAAAAAAAAAAACTTTTATACAGTAATTTTAAGAGGGCCTTGAAAGGAACTGGCACCTAATAGGAGAGACAGCACTGTTTCATAACAGCTTGCAAAAAACTTCCATCTATTTTTAGATATTTGAAAAGAATGCAGCTACTAAAAAAAAAATCCCAGATTATACATAAAGTTCTTTTCATTTACAACTGACCACACAAATCATGCAGCTGATGTGTCAAATCAATCTCCAGATGAACAGTACCATGTACTTGCATCCTCAGAAGAAATCTATGTGCATATATAAATTAACATTCACATTTTAATCTTTACTACACAATAAAGCACCATGCTGTTACAAAAATATTACTTCTTAATGAATGGCATTTAAATGGATCTCAGACAAATGCAGCATTTTCTAAATATGTGTTATAATCCTTCACAGGGGGACATACTTGCCTCAGACTACCATTAGGTCAACTACAAGCACATTTTGTCCAAAAACAGGCTGATCAGTTTTCAGGTGCTGTATGACATCCATATTTATAAAATAAATATCTATATTACATACCAAATCCTCCACAGCAATGCCAACAAAAGCTTTTCCAAAAAATCAAGTTAACACCTGTTTCCTTTACTATTTTCATCCCATCATCCTCTACATTATCATCACCATTTTATTAGCCTTGTATGTAAAAATTTCAGGCATCAGGGTGGGATTGAGGTAAACAAATAAACCTTTAGGTTTTCATTCATGATTCTGAATTTGGGATAAATAAATAAATAAAGTATCTCTCAACACTCTTCTTATATTTCTCCATTTTGGTAAGGTGACTTAACAACCCATTCCCCCCCACCATTTTCAGTATCTCTCAATGCTGATACTTTGTTATACTACAGCTGGTGATAGGCAATGCAGTTTGCTTCTGCGTATCTCACACAAATATACTTATAAATCTAATTAGGCTGCTCATTTTGTTTTTTAAAACCATGCCACACAGCATTCGTTCATTCTGAAAGATGCCTTTTAGCCTGCTTCCTTAAGACAGCTTTCAGTGCATTATCATGTCTTTCTATACTGAGCCATTCACTAAAATATACTTCAGAAAATAATTTCAGCTAAGCATACAGTTTGAGTGCTTAAATACGGGGGGGTTTTGCCAGTGTTCAATGTTAACATAGCAAAATAGAACATCCGGATGTTTTTTTTTGCATACAGCCAGAAGGATTAGTGTAAATTATTTGGGAGAAAATAAAAAATCTGTTGCTTTGGATTTAAGTAATTCTGAAAATAAAAATCTCTCCTAGAATTCAGCTGCAAGCAAAGGAGGAGTGAGCAGGGCTAGATCGCTGAAAATCAACAAAATAATCAGCAGGTTATTTTATGTCAGAAAACTTAAATGTGCGCTTAGTATCCCGAAATATTTCTTCAAAATGAAACAGCTAATTGAAATTGTAATAATCTGATTGACAGGTAAAATAATTGCTTTAAAAACACTTCTGAGTCATTTTGTCCTTACCTGCAGGCATGAACCATTACTGCATGCAGCGACTGCTCCATTTCCTAGCACAGACTTGAACAAGGATCACATCTATCTTACAGAATGTGACTAATTGGAGGATTTGCGATTCCTGAGCTACTTTGCAAAGGACACTCCCTTTCCACATAACAGGACATGAAACGCTTCACCAAGTTCTATCGCCTATGCATCTAAATTGAAAGGAACCCTTTGCAACCGTGGAACGATTTCCTGCAACACAAGAATGCGAGGTCTTTAAAGGCGAATTTAGAGATGCTGTTTGCACGGCAGCGGGATGGAGCAGGGTCTGCAGCACCAGCACATACAAGCCTGCTGTAGCTACAGCCAGGCAGGCTTCATTAAAAATAACATAATAAAATCTCTGCAAAAACCGCACAAAGCTTTACCAAAACGAGAGGTTCGATGGATGCGGTACAATAACCAGCATGCAAAACGCACAGAACGCCAGCAAACGTGCCGAGGGAAGGAGCAAAGCTCTGCGCACTGCTAGGCAGTGCTACACCATGAACCGCTCATGCAGGAGATGCAGCCGTACCTTTCTGAAGAGGACGACTTCTCAGAGTTAACTGACATCAGCAGCTCAATCTTCTGCTTGATTTCTGGAAAAATCAGAAAATGTTCACAACCGAGACCGCCTGCCCTCGCTTTCCACAGCCTTATTGCCCAGGCGACTCCGCTTCCCTACGCCCTTTTGTCCGGGAGGAGGCCGCAGGACCCGGCGCCTGTGCGAGCCCGGCCCAGCCGCGCTGAGGGGACGAGGCGAAAGGCGCCGCGCAGGACCGCGCACATGACTGCGCACGGCAGCGGGC
>JBAFWW010016891.1:730-21703 GCA_036873685.1 Agapornis canus
AACAAAAAACTTTTTGTTTTGGTTTGGTTTTTTTTTTTTTGTTTTTTTTTGTTTGTTTTTTTTTTTTTTTTTTAAAGGCAGCTGTATTGCTGTGTATGCTATCCCCTGAAAATGTGAAATCTTCTATGACTCCTAAACTAAGAGAAATCAAGTCCCAGTCAATGAAACAGATGGCACAGTTTTTCTGGGCAACTGCAGCATGGCTGCCAGACATGGCAAATGTAATCTGAATGAGTGGATAAGTACAGGAAGAAACTTCAGCTCTGCAGATGAATTAATTATTATCAAAAAACAGAATCCAGATTAAGAAAAAAAACCCCAAACATCACAAAACCAAACAATAAAACCCAGACAAGAAAAACAGAACAAACCAAACAACAAGCACAAAGAGAAGTGTGACTTTCCAGCAGTTTGAATTAGGCTGATGAAAGAAGTTACCTACCTTTCCAAGCCTTACTTCGCTTGCTTCCTTAGCCATCACAATTGCAATTACATGGCTTCTACTAAAAAATAGAGACAATTCATTCCATATATTTTTGATTAGGAATAAAACCAGATCTAGTGATTAGGTGGAAATATATAAAGGCAGAATGCAAATTTCAGACACATCCCTTCAAACACATTTTGCTTTTGATTTGCTCTCAGTGACTCTATTTGTGTGTTTTGAACAGTTCAGCCTTCCTGAAAGGGCTTCATGTGAAGTCCAGGGACCTTATTTGTGGAGACTGGATTGTTTACTTCTGCCTACTTCATTTGTTCTCAAGTAGCGCCTTATTTAGGAGTTCATGTCCACCTTCTTCCCAAGACCTGCAGCAGCACTGAGCTTCTGTAGAGGCACAGGACTACAGCTGCAGCAAGAGATACAGAGGTGCTACAGCATGAGGAGGAAGGCTCCAAAGTGCTCCACATACTAGCAGCACTCCCACCCCCACTGCAGCCTCCTTGGGGAGTTAACAGCTCCTGGCAGCAGTGTGTTTGGCAAAGGGGCCAAGTTAGCAAGGCAGACATCCTTGCCTCATCTCTGCTGTTGATCTGTGGCACCACTGGCCTAGCAAGGTATTTCTCAGTGCCTAGACACCAGGGGAAACCCCTGGGATCCAGCCTGCAGTCTGCATTTCACCTGTTGTTACTGAACCGAGCAGTCAACTGTGACCTGAATAACAGGTGGTTAAGGTAGCACCTCTGTGGGGGACCTGAGTTGAATAGCAATCAGAGGCACTGATTCAGAAAGGTATTTCAGCATGCTGTTCATCTGCAGTATGCAAGCGGTTCTGTGGACTTCAAAGGTGAGTGCTTACAGTATTTGCTAGATCCAGGCACTTAACACATTCTCAGTACACATGCTGAATTTTAATCTCAATGTATAGATGTACCAAAATGTCCATACCTGGCACATGCATATTGCTACTGTTCATTCAAATAAAAGCTTTTAAATACATATTTTGCCTCAATTCCTCCTTGGAGAGGAGGAATGTGTTAGAAATCACGCTCCAGTGGCATTTCAGGAGAAACATGTATTTATTAAAGGAGCTTTCATATTATTTAGGGAAAATATTTTAATAATACTCTCTTCATAGGCATTATAAATACACACAATGTTAGGGAGATTTCAAAGGAGAACTATTTCCTTAACCATTGCATATTATTGTACAAAGCATAATTGGGTTTGAAGTAGCTTATCTCAAGAGGTACTTTCCAACCTGAACAGTTCTGTGAGTGTAATAATGCAGTATCACTGCCTACCATGCATATTAAGGTTGTGCTGACCTTTCTTTTTACTGGTGTTACTGCAGTCTTGTCTCACACTTTGGACAGTAACACTCATTTTCTTACCCTGTGTCAAAGACATCCCCTGCATGTTCATCTACAGCACATAAAATAATAATGTCATAACTAGAACAGTAATACATTTTATCACATCTTAACAAAACACAAATTTGCTCATAAATCCTTTCTCCCTTACAAGAAGAAGCTCAGAAAGCACAAATAGTGTACAGAGGAGCTACTGCAGTATGTGCTGTGTAACATGTTTCTGGAATGATACGGATCAAAATTTAGCTAGGCACAATTCCCACTTAGGAACAGGCTGGCTGTGATGTGTAGAGGACAGAATGCTTCACATCACTTCAATACGTACTTCCCTACTCTTGCAGGAGCAGCTGGAAAAAATCTGCCTCCAAATTTCTTTGGCAAGGAGGATGAACCAAAGCAAATGAAAAAGGGGAAGCAGGATCTGATCTTGGTGCAGACAAATTCATTCACATTCCAAAGTGCACATAGTTCAGCAGAAAATACACACTCTATTGTCATTATTACAGCCTCACTGGGGCTAATAAAGATACAGTGCACAAAGTTGATAAATGAGGAGAACCACATTTTCTATACATAACTGCATAAATTAGAGGTGGAAAACATATCCCATACAGATCATGTTTTTCTTTAAATGCTGATTTCAAAACTATTCAGTGTTATATCTTGATGATTTAAATGTTCCCAGGAACTCTGGCAGCTCTCCACATTGACAGTTCTTTTGCAGGTAGCCTAAATTCAGCCAGCTCTTGGTAAATACATCTCATCTGCCTTTGCTTTATGAGCAGACTTCAGCCTTCCTAGAAAAAGCTTTGGGCCTTTTGGCTGCAGGAATCTGTCAGAAGAGCTGATGAATGGATGGTGGGAGCCATACAAGGCACAAGAGCAATAAGGCACATCCACATGGCAGGAAAATAAGCTCAGAAGTGTTCATTTAGGGACCTTTCTCTTAAGTGTAGCAGCTGTCTTGCCTTTCCAAAACCTGCAGGCTGGCAGCGGCTTCATGCTTACTTCTTCACAGCAGTGTAAACACAGACAAAAGGAACATCATTTACATGGGAATTGGGTTCTAAGCCACTACAGAACTACTAGATATCAGTAAGATTGCGTCCTCTTGCCATAACCTGATTAAACAAAGATATATTCACAATGCTCAACCAAAATCTTCTACACTGAAGACAACATGGCTGAGCCACCCTTTAAGGCAACTCTCAAGATCTTGGTTCTCCCCAGTGCCAGGAGAAATTATCCATCCTGTCAAAAAAAAAACAAACCCAAAAAACAACCAAACCAAAAAAACAAGTGCAAAAGATCCGTGATGAAATTAAGTCTCTATCTGCGAAGCAGTGAGGCTATGATGATGCCTTGCTTCAAGTTCTTCCTACAGTGTCCGTCATAGGTTGACTCAAAATTGCTCTGTTCTGTGAGTTCTGTTGGGCAATAGTTTATTAATTAAAAAAAAAAATAAAAAATAAAAAAAATTACAATCGCTGTTATTACTGGTCATTATTCTCAAACTACCTGACCAAAAGCTTTCTGACAACAAGACTGATCACAATCTCACATGGCTCTGAAGCAAACTTCAAAGTTCTGGACCTGGACCTGGGCTAAATCATGTTGCTATTGTTAAGAGTGAAATTCCCAAATTGAGTTGGTTGATACTCAGTGTCATGTTCTTCAAGGATAAAATGTAGGTAGTTGGTAGATACCCCCACATACTACTTCTTCTCTGTGACATGTTATTGCAGTTAAAATACCATACACAGAATAAACTATATATCCAACGTTGCCATTGTCTGCTTTCCCCACCATCATGGGTGTAATAAAAACACATTTTAAAAGGCTCTTTCATACACCAGATTAATAGTTAGAATTAATAACAGTAATCTGGATGAGTCCAAACTGAGAACTGAGAACAAGGAAATAGCCAAGATTTATCTTGTCAACTATGAAACAGACCACAGCAGGACAGAGAACAACACCATAGTTTAATGAGCATTTTAAACCAGCACTGTTGCTAAAAGGGGACTGGGGAGGTGGGAGGAGAAGTCTGCTTCTCCTTTTGCTATTTATTCTTAATCCTCAGGTGTCCCCTTCTTTATGCCAGCACAAATGTGCATGAAATCCTACAACAAATTGGATCAAAAAAGATAACTCAGGTTAAAATTAAACCAGCAAAGAAAACTCAGCTTAGTTTTAACCTCATCAGTCCTCTTCCACTTCACCCTGCAGTGGCAGAAATGATCCCTGCTGTTAAGGACAAGTGATCAGGGTCAGGGAGGTACATGCCATGCCTTTCCATGCTGATAGAATCACCCTGTTGATAGAATCATCTCTGCTGTGCTTTGACACTGCCATTGCTGTCTGACATTTAAAATGGAGCACAGGAATATCTCAGCAAGCTGTGGCTTGCTGGGATTTTTAAAAGTAGAATAATAGTTTTGATTTGTACGAGCTCATATTCTCAAAGGCAGCGGTATCAGGTAAGAAAGACAAGATGGAAAAAGAGATACTTTCTTACAGCTTATGAGTAATTCTTAGCCATGAATTCTGTGTCAACCTAAAAACTTGGACCACTGTATTACTTTAAAATGGACTTACATTAAATATCGAAGTGCTATCCCTCTTGTGATTACGTTTGGAAGAAAGTAAAGGTGTGTGTCCCTGTTCTGTAGAGCTGTGAAACATTAGCTGAGGCAGCGTTAACAACCTTCATTCTTATTTGATTTTGAAATTACTGTACAGCATGTTATATGTAGCAGGAACTTGTCTGGCTTCTTGTTTCTTATGTTTTGTTCCTTTCATATTCTGTAATGTGTAGCTATTCAATAGGAAGGTCCACACAAACATTAATATTTCCAACAGTCAGGTCTTTGGATCACTGATTTTCCCTGGTAGCACCAAAATATCAGACTGAAATCTATGCTGAAACATTGATTAAAGTTAAAAGAATAGTTGTCAGCACTCAAGCATAGATTATTTCTATTGATGAAAATCATCAGAATTTGAATAATTAATCAGGACATGACTAATTTAGAAAAAGTGGAAATCACAAGTAGCACACAACAGAAATCACAGTATCATGAAATTAGCTATGAGTTATTAATGACTTAATATTGAGACTGAATAGACAGCATCAGAAGTACTGTGATTACTTGGGCTCATGTAAGAGCAAGGCAGCTATTCTGCAGCCTGAGCATTTTAGACACCTGTGAAACTACTGATGTACAGAAGTCATCCCTTATGCAAAATTTGATTGGAACAAATATGCAATACAAAGATATTATTCTGATTTTTTTCTCATTTTTATTCTGTTGCTACCTCCACAAATCTCTCAAGTGACTGATTCTCTCACTTTCATTGTCATTTAAAATCTAAAAAAACACTACTTTCCACATATTGCATATGCAACATGACTCTGCCCATGGTCATCCAGCAAAACACAATCTTTCCAATCCCCTTTATAATAATCCCAGATGTGTAATGCATGGCAAAATGGCACAACATGATTCATTACTAGCATAGGTTAAAATACATCAATTATAGCATAGAGCAACAACTTTATTTTTCTGTTATTTCTGCAATCCAGAGTTAGAAAAATCTATCAATTTTGGAAAAGAGAATTATTTGAGAATCTTGCATTATTACTATCGATGTTTTCATCCCAGGAAACCACAGCTAGCAGTTACCCCAGGCAGTGGATTTATGGGTCTCTTTCAGTCACATAGTCATTAATAGGTCTTTGAAAGTTTTGGGCAACAAGGGTGGAAGGTGGTCAAGAATACATCAGCTGTGTCAGAGAGGAAGCCAGAAGGTGCAGTGCACTGAAGATCACAAGGTGCCAGGCTGCAAAGGTGCCTGCTATGCTCTTCTGAACATCCTACATAGGCAAAACAGGAGAGAAATACTTTCTTGAGATAGCAATCAAATGCATAAGGGGAAGGCAGAAAGCCAGGCTAAGATACGGTCTACTCTGCCACCACAGGAGCTTTGGTCCTCTCTGACTCATTAGAGAGAGGTTTGTCTTAAGGCACAAGAAGACAGATTTCCGTGCACTGTTTCAAGTGCATCATTGCAACTGGCCTCTGTGAGAGGAGCACAGAGAATGAAGGAGGATTTCAATGACTACACACCATCTGGACCTGGGCAATAACTGCCAACTGCTACTGAATTTCAATTCAGGGAAGCACTATGACATTCTGAATTTACTGGCAATTTAAATACATGCCTCCAACTTCTGTGCAGCTCTCCCCCTCCTGGTTGTGCTGAATGCATCTCTTTTCCCAACTTAGCTCTACTGTGGAAGATGACAGATCTGTTTTCTGACTTGTAGGTAACTTTGCTCCTATGAAATGGTGACAAAGAACCTGAATTAGCACACAACTTACATCCAAATTATTTCTTTACCCAAATAGGAGTTGACTTATTATGCTTTAGAAAAATTATAGCAAACATCCAGAAAAGTACTAAATTTTTTAGATTAGAACTGAATGAAATAATGCAGGAAATACTACTAGCATTACTCGTCTATGAAAATTTATTAGAGTAAAACTGTGTTGTTGATATATTTTGACCAAAGGTAAGAGATTAGTACTTATTAAATTTCTGTTTTTCTATTCTAGATATTTTTGATTCATAAAAAAATAGCTGGGAAATAGATAGTTGGAATACCTTTTGGTTATTTTTTCCCTGTGTGGCAAATCATACTATGTGTCAAGCTGCAAGGTACATTAGGACTTTAATATTTTATTTACTAAGTCTTATTTAAATTTTTTATAAAACACTTGTTTTCAAAGAATCATAAGACAACAAATATGGAAAAAGATTTATAAGTTAATCCTCATGTCAGTGTGTATTTGTTTTCTTTAGGAATTAGAGTAGAATCTCACTTTTCTAATCAAAAGATAATCAAATGCAAGCCTGTTAATACCGAAAAGTTACTAATGCAAGCACAGTAAAGGTACCTCAATACCTTCATTCTTATTTTGCCTTCTGCCAAATACTACATATACTTAAAAAAAAATCTACAGCAGACCTTAGGAACAGCCAACTGCACTGGCAACTACCACCTAACACTCTCATTGTCCATTTTTAGCTTTTTTCCCCTTAATTCTAGTGCGTTACATCCTTTGGTGCTTACATACGTCATCCAAGTCTCTGATATATGTACTCTTTGCAAGTACAAATGTCAACCATATAGCTCTACTGTACATGTATAAGTTAATGTACTGGGCTCTACTCTCGATTTCCTGCATAGTTACAAGGCCAGGTCGGGTGAAGCCTTGAGTGAGATGGTTTAGTGTGAGGTGTCCCTGCTTATGGCAGGGGGGTTGGAACTAGATGATCTTAAGGTCCTTTCCAACCCCAACTATTCTATGATTCTATGATTCTATCCCTTGCTTCTGTCAGTGAGACTAATTTGAATGAGAGTTGTCATAAGCAAAATCATATTTCTACAGAGCATGTTTAATGACAAAGAAAATATGAACATGGTAAATGAGATTTTCAATTTTAATTTCAAGCATTTTACTCAGATTGCTACAGTGAGGAATAAGTTTCTGCTGGGAGGCATGGGGCACTACCTAAACCCGTTGTTGTAGAATATTTTCCACACTTTTCTGACTTGTTACTTTACTGCATATTGCCTTGGAAACCCAAGAGGAGCTTTTGCATTTCTATGGAAACAAATAAATATAAATATATCTACACTTTATTTGTAGACCAGGAAGTATAAAGGCCAAACACATGCCTGCATACATAGAAAATTATGTACAGTAGGGGGGAGTTGTTACTGTCTTTTTAATTAATAGAAATATTAGGTGATGCTCAAATACGTGTGTGTTTTGTTCTGCTGCAGGGGATAAAGAAACCGTTCCCACTTTCTGTCATGTGTTAATTCACAGGTTTTGCAGTCAGCCTTTCAAGGATTATGACACTAATCTAAGATTAACATTGGCTCCTCTAAATTGCAGGAATGTAGATGTGTTATGTTTTGCTATAAATATTGGAGCATTACTATCTTAATTTGACAGCAAAAAGAGCCTTTCAACATGCATTAAAACACAAGCCCATGCAGCCTTTTCTTTGCTACCTTATTACCTTCCCAAAATTGCTACCAAAATAATTTATACTCTTGTTTGACTTATGAGAGCTTCACACAACCTCTTCTGAGCTCTCTAAAAACCCTATTCAAACTATAAAGCTTTAATGTCTGGTTAAGCTATGCAAAAAAGCACTACATTTTTTTTTTCCCTTTATATTTTACTTTTGTTTTCTTTTACTGGTCTCTGTATATAAACTAATAAAGAAAATTGATCATCATGCTATATTCTTCTCTGTGTTTTTATACATATCTCTGAATAACTGCAGAAATGTAAGAACCTGATTTTGACTTATACTAAATCCACTTTACAATGGAGCAGCGCTTTGCTTTTCCTCAATAGCTTTTGGTGGCCAAGCAGAATTTTGAATTATTTTAGAAAAATACACATAGGCCATCTTATCATTACTATTTGAGGAACCTCAGCAATGTGGAAAAATATTATACAACATAACAGCAATATATGGATGTGTTAGGAATATGTAATTCAGCATACATTTTTATTGGTCTTAAATTTACATCTGCTGAAAAGTTGAAAACTTATCACAGTTTGAGTAATCATAGGACTCAGTGTTATGGCTCCATTTCTGTCTTTGTATCTACCTACACAGGTGTATCCTGGCTTCTCTGCAAGCTCTGCTGGTGAAGAAACAAAGCTAACAGCCACTAAATGTAAGTTCAGTGTAACAGTGTAAGTTCATGGTCTGACCATAGGAATTTAATGACATATACAATACACAGCACTATTTGTATTACCTCAAGCTGAAACTCAATTTCTGTTTGCCTCTGGTTTGAGCAAACTGGTGCAAAAGATAATTTATATGACAGAGACACAGGTTAATGCCAGCCTGACCCAAAGCAGAGTATTTTCTAATCAAACATTTTGCTCACGCATGGAAACTTTCAGTTTTCCTGGTGCTTCATTTTCTGATAGTAGAAAAGTGCTCTACTGAAAATGCTTTGACCCCCATCCACAGCTTGTTGTTAAACTGAAGCCTAGAGTGAAAGATGAGAACAATATGAATAGGTATGGCTGTAAGTTTTTTATTGCAAGGATTGTTGTACTTGCCCCTATAATAGCCAGAAGCAAATATGGCTTGCATCTGGTAGGAATCTGTCAGCTCTCAAAACATTTGAGAAAAGAAGCACATGTTGGCAGTATCCAGATAAAGAGTAATTTCAGGAGTAAATAAAGTAGCAAATGGTAAACCAGATGGTGCTTCCTACCCCGTTAGACCTTCTAGGGCCCACAAGTAGTGGAAGAGATAAATGCATTGTTAATGTACCAGACATACCTATAGAGAATACCTGTTTCAGAATATTCACCTGTGGAATCAGAGAAGGAATTATCTTCAAATGTGGGGAAACTAGGAACACAAATTGTTGAAACCCTATAGCAGTTCTGAGGAAATGGACTCCATACCACAAAAGTCCATATTGAGTTGCTTAGCTTCCCCTTCCTCCATTTTGGGCTCCCATTTGACATCACTATTACTTCATTTAGTTCATGCTTTTGGAAACACCAGACTTGTTTACCCATAGAAAGGCACAGTGTTTTGTGCCTGGTGTTTGATGGATCTGGGTTAAAGTACGTGTAGCCCAGCTGAGCAGAAAAACATTAAAACATTTCTAGTTTCCTACTTTATAAGCAGATGCTCCATTTAGAAATATATATCTATTGAAGCTGCTGAACTGCTCACTTGGGCAAGCTTTCTGGAGTAGGGCTCCTGATATTCACTCTGCATGCATGCATTGGGAATGTCTGTAAATTTATGCAACTCAAATATAATTTGAAATCATGACTTAAAGTAATGTTAGTCTAATATTTATAATTAAATTACACTAGTTTATTTTCCTGTGTGTTTTCTGTTTTCATAGAGTTTTCTTCACATTTCCAAAAGTTTATCTTTTCTCTTGTGCTCTTGCTGATGGCTGTTATTGTGAAAGGAAAACAATTAATGAAATTATCCTCAACAATCTATGGTATGAAAAGTCATTTGTTGGTCACAATCAGATAAGGGAATTTTATTTCTAGTGATCATTAAAACTAAAGCACAGCACTCCTGGAAATGCAAGACACATCCCCTAAATACTGAAATTCCTCTAATCAGATAAATTTAATCCAGTGATGGTAAGATGCTAATGTTATTGGCTATTATCTGATAGGCAAAGGGAGAGATGGAAGGAAGCCAGCAATACTTTTAGGACCTGCCTTTTTTTTTGATCCCTTGATTGCATATAATTTATTTTGATTTTCAGTCTTGCTTAATTTAATTTGAATTCATTTGCTGTGTAGAGTGGTTACTTATGTCTCCATTTGGGTTGCTATACTTTTTCTTTCTCTAGGTGGTCTTTATTGGATAGTTCTGTGATCTTCATCTCATTTAGCTGTCTTGTGAAGTGTGATTTGATATTTAGGGCTGCAAATTCTTTGATGATCTGTTTTTATTTATTTTTAACTCTCATTTCTCCCTATCTAAGGATTAGGGGATAGCAAAATGTACTCTGCTACTTGCATTTTCCTAGAAAACAGGATTTCCTGACAGTGTTAGCTTCACTTATTTAAATGCCTAGATAGTGAAGTTCAATCATTCAGTTACCTTGTAAAAGGTGTTAGTATCAACAAAGGAAAGATGTGATCCTGTATACTGTTTAAAATCTGTGTGTCTTCCCAGGTGGGGTTTTAGTTTGGCCTGAGCTTGAGTATAGCCACATATAGAAAGTTTTAGAAGTAGGCAGAGAAAACTGTAAAAAGTTGAAAAAGCATTTAGAAATTAAAACTGTCCTTGTAGACAAGAGGACAGATGCTTCTTTCTGATGGAGGAAAGTCTTCACAGGGGTTATTCAAAAATGGTAATACATGACGTGCAACCTGAAATGAGTTAGAATAATATCAAAAATGTACAAGCAACAATATGACAAAATGACTATATAAAAAACAGTCATACTGGAACAGTAAAGCATAAAAGAGTAAAAATATAATGTTCTTCCATTGCATAACTGTAAACATTGCATTGATTATGATAGAAGTAACCAGATTTTAAGAAGGAACTGTGATTTTCAAGATGACACTGGGTCTTGAAATAAAAGAGTCTTTCATAATCACTTTCTTGTGCCTTGTTTTTTTTCAAAACTCAAACAGTCTGACACTAAATTTTTTGCATTGGAACTGTTGCTTCAAGTCACATACTGTGTCCTAACTGATGTGGCACAGCACAGTAGGGCCCATTTTCAACACAGCTTGCAGGAGAATTAAACAACTCTGATCACTATTAACAGGAGTCCTGCCCCTTATCTCTGAAGTTTTGCCCTGATGTCAGAACATATTTGCAACGCTAACAAAACCCTTTGAGAAAAAAAAAAAAACCCACATTGTTTTATGCAGTCTTGGAGAGCAAAGGTGGAAGGTGAGTGGGAGAGGAAAAGAGCAACTTTTTTGTTTGTTAAGGTCACATCTGAGGTATTTTTGAACTCCATGGTGTTGTCGGTAAACAGGTGAGACAATTCTCATGTCCACTGTTGATTAAGCCTGACCAATGTCTGCTTAGGTTATGGGAATTGTGTGTCTGGCATTACATCAATGCATTGCTCTCTTGTTTTTGCACATATGGACCTCGGTAAACAATGTTTCTTTCACTTAAGACAAGCTCTTCTTTGCCAGAATCTAGCCAGAAATTAGTTTAAAAAAAAGCTGTCTTATGGCATAAGTTCTAAGGTACCTACTAGATTAACAATTGAAAAGTACACTTTAGGAGTCGGTAGGAAGACAGAAACAATTCTTAAAAATTGATTCAGGTTGAGATCATAGGACAGAAATTGTCTCATATAATACTATTTATATATTTATGGGAAATAGCCTATTTTATGTATTTGTGGGAAAATGAACAAGAACATTCATGTGAACAAACAAACCTTTGGTAGTGTAAGGTAGGGGTGTTAAGCATCAGATATCCAAATAGTTGCTGGTAGCCACTGCAGTGTAAATAAGATGCTATTTTTCATTGAAGAAAAAGCTAACTATTATTTTGTCTCTATATTCATTTCTTTTAATTTCTATTAAAAAGGAACTAGAGATCCCAATTGAGTAACTCATGTAACTGTGTTGTATTTTCATTGGCAAAAAAAAAGAAGATTATCTCTGGTTCCCCTTCTTTCTCCCACCCCTCCTTATCTTGTGGGTTTCTACATAAAGGTATTATTTCTTGGATGACATGTTTCTTCTCTGATTTGTTCCCTGACACAGGGAAGTCAAACAAAGAACAGTTCTCATCAGCAAACCAATTGCAATGATCACCACTGCTTTGCTTGATCATCATTTCTACTTCCATGCCTATGAGCACAAAGTGCATTGGTGGAGTCACATGGGGGATTGAAACAACACAGAAATCAGATGTTGACCATCAGAAGAGAGTGTTGGGTCATAATGATGCTTGAGGATGGCATAAACTATTAGGTTTTTGTAAGGAAAGGTGTTGGAATGGTGTATTTGGTGTAAAATAAAAAAAAAAGACCATGGCACACAAACATACCTTTTAGCACAGCTACCAGAGAAACTAACAGACGGTTGTAAGTGCCCGTTAGATTAAGTCAAATGGATCTTTTAATTCCAGAAATTGTCCTCAAGTCTGTGTCTAGACATATGTCACTGAAAAGTCTGTTGTACTTTAAACATTGAAACTTCTTCGTTTTTTTGGTTGGTTTGTTTTTTTTCTTTTCTTCCCTGAATCACTGAAGCATGATTTTATTTTATTTTATTCTATTCTAGCTTCTGTCAGAAAGGATCACATTTGTCATATATTAAGTTTTGGGAAATTGCCATAATTTTGTTTTATCATGCAAACTCATGTCATAGTTGGACATCTGTTATTGTCCCTGCTGGCCTGAGGGTTATATCACACATGATTATTTTAAAGAATGTGACTTAAACCCACCCAAAATAGGAAAGGTTAAACTCTGTAATTAATCTACGGCATTGTGTGAGTTACACCACAGATATATATCCACTTGCTACTCGTTTTTCTCTCCTTTTCTTAAATTATGGTGGAGCCCTATTTCATGTAAAAAAACCTATCCGGTCTGCCAGTTTTTAATTTGCTCACCTCAAGCCTTTTTATGTTTTCCTTTTTCTTTTTCATTTCAGTAGGGGGCACCTATAATCTCTGAATGTTTCTTATTTTTCAGTACTTTATCTAGGAACTTTCAGTCTTCAAAGCCTTCACACCATGTAGCCCTGAAAGTGCCAGTCCCTTAAGTTCCCTGTAAACACAAACAGCTGGTTCCTGCACAAGCCTTCTTTATGCTGCCTCAAACACAAACTTATAGTCTCAGTCTTTTACCCAGCCAGCATGGCTGCAAAAAATATTAGGTGAGGGTTTTGTCAATGAGGTATTTTCACTGAAAAGATGCTTATAGGTTACTAAAGAGATAGATGTTAATAGTTACACCAGCTACAAATAATAGCAGCTTTCATAAAAGTTGAACTACTTTACACCAACAGGTGTATAGTCAAGTCCTAAAAGAAGCTTTTCAATGTTTTCTTCAAATTAGTTTAGGTCTGTTCTACTGCTGACTGAAAATAGAGGCCCATGAAGATCAAGCAGAAAGGTTAAATAACCCAAAGCCAAAACCCAGCCCTTTTCTCCAGATGCTGCCGGCTGGTCTCCAATATTCTTTCTACTTAGTCATTTCTTTGAAAATCCCTCTTCAAAATCCCTTCCTTTTCAACCTAACTGTAGAGCTCCAAATGGGACAAAGTAGGCAGCATGACATTCGTTTTGCTTGGAAAACTATCACAACACCACTTTGAAGAAATGGCTGTGTGATGACTGACAGTTTTCAGTTTTTTCCTGCATTTCATAGCAGCCTTAGTGGCTGTTGCAGCTGGGTCACACTGGGATGCTGTACCTCTGCACGTTGACAGGTCCAAAAACAAGGGTCTTTTCATGAGGAAAGTCACATCTTGGCATTGTGCCCATGGTTACCCATATTGGTGCAGATGTGCAGACCTCTTGCTTTCAGGTATGGGTTAAATGGAGTGTCTTCTCTTACACTTCTGATTCCCTGATTGGCCACTGACATGAAACATCTCTCTGGTATGCCTGATATCGCTCAGTTTTCAAAGATGTACCTCATCTACAAGCTGAAAGAGGATCTGGCACTGCTGTATGACACAGAACACCAGGACACTCTCCCTATGCTCATCGACAACTACACTCCAAGTTTAATATCAGCTGTTTTATTTGTCATGGTGTTTTCCCTCACATTTCTTTCAGTTACTGTGTGGTTGCGCATGGACAATGAAAACTGCTGTGTACAGAGACTTCTATTTTGCTATCAGATAAATTCACACAGCTTGGCTGGCTTTTGGAAGAAGACATAAGCAGTGGCAGTGATTAACTTTCTGCTGAAAAAATTTTCCTTTCCCTCAGGAAAGTGTGCAGGGAAATATGTTGGTATGCAGCCATACGTTCACCACAAAACTCACCACTGCAAGTCAGTGCTTGTTTCCTCTGACTGCTCGCAGCAACTTGCCTAGGTGGTTCAGTCTGGTCCATCACCTGGATGGAGACCTGGATACATCTCTGTAACCACTTTCCATCTGAGATATAAATACCAGTTCAGTCATCCCTATCTTTTCAGGGGTCTAATGCCTCCAGATCCTAAACATGAAGGACAAGTTTGGAGGTGAATTTTCTTCAAGTTGGAGCAGTTGTGAGATGGGCACAGTCTGCAAATCCAGATATGAAGCTTGAATGCCAGGTTTTTCTCAGACATTTTGTAAGTCCTTTAGGAGTAATGCTGTAGTTTATCGGCTGTCATACTAAAAAATGTCCAACCACCAGGGATTTTTGGCAGCAATATAGTCAGTCTTTGTTCTTTCCTTTTTTTTATATGAAAGAAGGCAATGTCTTTCTGTCAATCTTCTCTCCAACCTTGCTGCCACTCCACTGCAGCAGAGGGCATGATTATACTGCAGCATAGTTACTGTTCAGTTTCACTAGTACTAGGGATAATGCATTAGGATTGCAGAATAAAAACCCTCCAGTTCTCTCATATTCTGTGCTTAAGTGTTTCGTTTGGAATTCAAAGAGTTAAAGATACAGGAAGGAAAGCTGGATCTCGCACTGCTCTGGGGGAAAACAACAGACTAGAGGAGCTGTTTGAAGGTGATGGGATATCTCTCTGCCAGTGGAATGGAAGCAGAAGAATGGCTCCAGGGCCCATGCAGTATGTAGAGATTTTTGTTTCCAGTAAGGGCATTTAATCATGTCTGAAATGCCTGTCTAAAGGGATCTGTAGTTCTGAGTTTATTGCAGTAAATTTCCACAATAATAAAAGCTGCTCCTACCCAGAACTGCAGACTCCTGTGATAAAAATAACAAAACAATATGGAAAGCAGTTAATAGACCAGCAAAGCTAGCTCTTTTTCAAAAGAGGCAACTCAGGCCCATTCTTTCTTTGTGGAGATGCAGACACCTTCAGACTTGCCCCTTGGCATCATTGTTCAGCAGGAGTGAGTAAAAATGTATCTTACATAGCTCCAAACATTTCTATGCTTTAACACAGAAAAACATTCACCCCAGATTTAGTCTTGCAGGATATATAATAAGTCTCTGTGACAACAGTGCCTAGGTGTTATGATGATGTGAATTATTGAATTAGGGAAGGATCAAACAACTTAGTTAACATCAGTAGACGAATTTAATCAAGTATCACCATTTCAGAAAGTCAAACGAGTGGTCCAGTTTGGTTCTCCAAAAGTATAACCTGACTCCAGACGTCAGTCGCACTGTTTGGATTTAAAAAGTGAGCATTCTTCAGAACCAGCTTCGTGGGGCATTTAATCAGACAACAAGACTCCAGATAAAAGCAGGAAGTGCTGAACTCCCACAACTATTTCCATCAAGCTGCCAAGAATGATTTCAAAATGTGTGAAGTTTGCTTTTGGCCTGAGAGATGTTGCTTTTCATAATGTTGCTGTGAAAACTGTTGACAGAACTGACAGAAAGTGATCGAGTTATCCCACAAAATTCAATAAAGAGCAGTCCAAACCAGTCCATGTCATTCTTGGTTGATATTCAACAAAACTCACTTCTAGGAGTTATGATTACTGTACAGCCCTGGTGTTGCAGCTATTAACAGTCAGAGTAATGACCAATCATACAAATCTTGCTAAAACATATAGAAATTTATGCAGACAAAATTACTTGTGATAAAAATATCTCTAAAAGATGTAATAAAGACTGATAAAGGCATTCTGTCATTTTACATTGAAATATCGTAATTTATTACAGTAGGGTTATACTGGAGTTGAATGTTGTTAAATATTGAACACAGCTATCAGTTTGTAAACTGTTATCAATTTGTAAAAAGTAATTTTATTTCTTGCTATGTTAAATCTGGTCGATCTCAGGAAACAGAAGCAGTAAGTATGACCTCATCATTTATTTGTTTTATAGCTTCACCAAAGAAAAGATGAAAACGCAGTTTGATGAGAAAGCCATCTCAGCACATCTCTGGTAAAATGAGAACTATCATGAGTTTGGCACTTGAGCTGAGCTGCCATTCACATCATATCAAAGCTGTTCCCAAGTGCATGATAGCAGAACTTTACCAGCAACAGAAGGAGCTGTGGTATATAACCACTTGGTGCAGGAGGAAGTCGGCAAGCAAGCCTATGCCAGAAGATGCACAGCAGATGCACACCCACTCTTAGGATATGGGCAGTGCCTGGAATCCTAAGGGTGAAAATGCTGTTCAGCATACCGTTTCCTGATCCTGAAGAAGCCTAAATGCAATTGGCTCCAAATATTTTAGGACAGCACCATTCCCTGGGTACTCCAATGCATGGTAAAAGATACTCACATTTTGCCAAAGTGTGTAGGAGTCATATATAGCCCAGCAGTGCTCTCACAGCACTGCTGATGCACTGAGCACAGAGTGTTAGGCTTATGTTTAAAAACACTGCTAGAGATACTGATACCTTACTGGATACACACAAGTTTTGGTCCCATTGCAGGTAATATTTATGAGTTTTACAATAGACAATGATTTTTAAATTGATCTAGGAGCAAAACTTTTGTCACATCTTCCAAAGTATACCCTACCATTCAGGTAAACACTGCTGGTACCACACCTTTTTTATCTTAGTCATGTGGTGATCTACCTGTAAACATTGCAGAAGTCTTTGCCCAACCTAGCTGATATTTTGTGCTTTCTTTTGAGAGGTGAGAACTGGTGTGCTATATCACCATTCAAACTGGATTTATAAGCCACAGGCCTGGACCACATTTAAGTATGACTACACTGTGTAGTGGGTAGACAAAATCACAGACTATTCGCACTTCTATGCATATATGAAAACCTTTATAGAAGCAATTAAATTATCATCCAGTTCACATCTGTTTGCATATCAGTCTGTTCACATTGTGACCCATTCTGGTCACAAGCCCTAAATAATATCCCCCTGAAAAGATTTTATATACATCTTGGACATTGTGTCCTCTCCTCTCAATCTTAGACTTGAAACAAGCTTTTCATGTTTCTTTTTCAGCATATCAGTTCTAGAAATTGACAAATATCTTCTCATTTTATTTTTGCTTAATTAGAAGGTCATAGAAAAATATATCTGATTTATACATTTTTCTAATCTACTAATGGTAACTGAATCCAGACTTATATTTTTTTTTTACCAAAATCTTTATTTTTTTGCCATAAAAGCTAGGTCAGAAATCTTATCTTTAGGAAAAGAAAAAAGAAAACAAAACAAAAAATAAATCATTTTTATGATGTCAAATATTCTTGCTGTTGGACTCTCTTAATTCTAAAACCAGGTTCAAAAATTTCTACATTCTGCCCGATTTGTATGAATTTTTACCTGTGTGTTTGCTTTTTAACAGTGAACCTTGAAAGTTAGCAGGTACTTTATCCAGAATAGTAAAACATTCCATCTCAAGAGTTTACTCATTTCAACCTCACAGTAGTTCTGCCAGGAGAGGTTGCTGGAGCTCTGTACACACTGGATACTAATTGGAGTTTCACCCAGATTAGACATTTGCATGCAGTACGCAGCAATAATAAAAACAACAGGGAAGGGTAATAGAGCTCAGTCTTCCAGCTTGTTGGAGTTGCAGTGGTGGTTAGAGGCAGGCACTAGAGTATGTGTCCCAAATATCAGTGGTTGTATGACTACTTAAACTGCCACTGCAATAGGAGCCATGTCCTCTTCTGCTGTCTGGAAGGTATTAAAGAAATAAAACCAGATATGCTTTCTTCAATTTATGGCAGCATTTTTTTTCCACAAATTGCATTCCACAGCAGGCTCTGTCAAAGTGCAAAACATTTATGTACCTCTTCTTACCACCAGCTCATCATTCTTTTAACCCCATGGGGTATTAAATGAAAAATCCCTCTGATGGAAAGGTTAAGGGTGAGCTTTTTTAGTATAAAAGGCAGGAAATTCAGATTTAAGAGTCTATTGCAATTTCTGTAGTAAGTTCCTCTGTTATGACCCAAGGGCAACAAGGTATTTAAGCACAAACTTACTTCTAATCTTAAAGTTAAATGCCTTGCTTAAGCACACTGCTGAAACAGGGTCCATGTAATCACTCTGGATCAATTAGTGTCTTTGTAAATTACGAGGGTAATACTTTTCCTGAAATACGTTTCACAGGGACTTGCTAAAAACAAATTATGAGAGCGCATTGCTATTGGCCATAGATGATAAAAGTCTGTTAGATGTTGCTAACTTCTATCTGGTGCTGTCCATAATTGCTGTCACCTTCTGGACAACTGCTAAGATGTAGTCACAAGAATGTGAGCAATAAAGAAACCCTAGTGACTGGGAAGTGAATGGAAAGATTTAATTTTGTTTGACAGGTGAGATTTTGGGTTGACAGACTTGTAGTTGGAGATGGTCACATTTTGTTGCTAGAATGTAAAAACTGTCTGTGAATAACACCTCTTAACACTGGCAAAAATACAGTGCAGACCTGAAAGAGAAGAAAAAGCCATAAAAATGCTAGAAGTTATCTCCACAATGATAATGAGAAGAAATACAGTTTCCAAACAGAAAAAATGGAATAATTTATAGGTTATATTCACTGATATGTCACAGAAGAATTGTTATAAGTTCACAGAAACAAAATATTTTGTTTCACTGGAAGTTAAACATAACTTTTGTAAATGTAAAAACCTTTCAGATTTTTCTTTTTGTTTTAGAGGAAAATTCTACTTCCACATCCCATCCTCTACCCCTTTTATGACGTGGAAAAAACTAGGCAGAAGTATAATTATGATTTTTTCCTCAGCACCATCAGTCAGTATTCTAGCCATCATAGGCTGTTTCAGTTGAAAGGGACCTACTATGATCATCAAGTCCAAGTGCCTGAAAAGTGTATGCTAAGTAGAAGATCTGTATTCTGAGGACAGTGTAAAGGCCAAGAAGTAGCCCCAAGACTTGGTTTCCAGTCTATGGGCTTAAACTATCCAGATCACCAACTGAAGCATCTTTTAGGAGTATAAGCAGTGGGCTTCCTCATCTTGTAGCTCAGAGAGTTTTTGGTTAAAAATATGAGCTTTCTGCTGAAAAAGAAAAACATTGCATTTAGTTTAATGGGAAAGTGAACTGAAACACGAAACTTTTGAATGTGTCATGCTGTGCCTTTCATGATGTCTAATAACAGCCTTGGTTAATGACTTGGAGAACAACAAATGCATGTTATCTGTTGATAACTGGTACCGTGAGTATTAATGAACACTTGGAATTTGATTTATCATTTCAGCAGGCCTGCAACATGACCTTGATGTGTATACCAAGACAACAAATCCAGCTGATTTTTTAGTGTGTTTAAAAGTTTATCTTCATTAAGTGACCTCAGTAGGTTTCAGATAGATGTCTTTCATGAAATGTAAGTTATGACCTTTGTAATTAGTTTTTAATAGCTTTCTGATGAAAGGAATGTGAAAATCTCAAATACAAAAGGGGTTAAAAAGGTTACTCTGTAAAGGATCTGTATTTCCTGATGTTGTGGGAACCTTCACTGCTTCATGGCAGATAACAGAGCACATTAAAATTAACTTATCTTTCCACTTTCTTTCCCGCTAAACTGACGATTACAGTATGTATTAAAAAGAAATTTGACTCTGATGAGGCAGAGCAATTGTCTGGTAAACACTTCACAGGAATAAGTCATCAGGAAACACAAGGTTTTATTCATTGACATTGATATTCAGCAGGGCACAACAAAACTACCAGGAAGTCTGCTGAGCAGAGTAGCACATTTATATCAGAATTTATAGTTTTAGATGCCATGAAGCTCTGGCAGACAGAAATGCCTTTAACGTAAAATGATATGTTTATGTGAATTAATTGATTTTACTTTTTTTGTGACTACAATTAAATTTTGTGGTTTTCTTTTTTAACATAAAGCTTTCTTGAAATGATTTTTAATGCTTCATTGACAAATTATTTTCTAAGAAGGCATTGCTTTTCCTGGCATTCTTTGTCGTGGGCGAACCTGGGGAACTTGAGGAGAAACTGCCTCATGTATTGTTCTTTTCTTCTTTTATAGAAGCTTATGTTTTCCAAGTGCCTCAAAACAAAATTAGACTTCATCTCAAAATAAATATTTTTGCAAGGGAAAAGAGATGGGTCATTTCAGAAATTGTATTGTAAATACCTTAATTTCATGTGCAAGTTTACATAAAAAGTTGCTCACAAATGGGGAATGGATGAGTTTGTAGAAAAATCATAGTGGTCAGGTGAAGTTCCCGATGACTGGAAGAAGGGAAATTGAAGAAGGGTAAAATGGGTGACCTGGAAAATTACAGACCAGTCAGTATCACTTCCAGAACTGGCAAAATCTTAGAGCAGATTCTTCTGGAAGGCATGCTAAGGCACATGAAAAACAATTAGGTGCTTGGTGACAGCCAGCATGGCTTCACTAAGGTGAAATCCTGCTTGACCAATTTGGTGGCATTCTACAATGGGGCTACGGAACTGATGGATGGGGTAGAGCAGTTGATGTCATCTACCTGGACTTGTGCAAAGCATTCAACACTGT
>JBAFWW010016895.1:5288-17815 GCA_036873685.1 Agapornis canus
TAAGGAAGAAATTCTTTCCTGTGAGGGTGGTGAGGCACTGGAATGGGTTGCTCAAAGTAGCTGTGAGTGCTCCATCCCTGGCAGTGTTCAAGGCCAGGTCAGACAGAGCCTTTGGTGGCACCATTTATTGTGAAGTGTCCCTACTTATGTCAGGGGGGTTGGAAATGGATGATCTTAAGATCCTTTCCAACCCTAACTGTTCTGTAATTCTATCATTGTATGATCATACATTTTGATATGTTTTCAAATTACATGTGTGTGCATACTATTAGTATCCAAGAGTGAGAAAAGTGTGCTCCTCTGCTCTGTGCTAGGAAGGTTCATGAAGAGCCCAAGTTACTCCAGAAATGGCAAGAATCTAGATCTGAGGAGTGTTGAACATGGTTTTGGCTATTCTAATACTGAGCATGGAGATGAGCTGCACTTTATGTGTGCTCCTCTGACTTGACAAATCCTCAAGTAACACATGGGCAAAAGCAGGAGAATAAGTGTCTCATGGTTCTTCTGCACTGAACCACAAAACCCTTTAATGCTTTTTGGATGGGCAACACCTGAAACCCAGGAAGACTAAAGGACTACAGTGGATGTCTCTTTTAAACACCGAAGTTTGCAGACATGGCTCATTGCAGTTCAAAGCTACCTGTACCCCAAAAGCAATCTTGACTCTGTGATCTCAATAAAACCCAATAGATCTCAGTGATACATCCAACTTGTCAGCTACTCAAAGGGAAATCCTGATTTGTGCAAACCAAATAAATGTTGTTTTTTACTGTGGTAACTACAGGAGACCACAGAGGCAGGGGGGTTCTTACCTTGTTACTAAGGAATGTTAGGAGGCCTGGCTTCCTGATGAGCCAGAAGAGTTGGAAGCAAACACACAACATAAAAATGATTCAGAAACAACCTGATACCCTAATTTTATAAAAACCCAAAGCCAGAAGACACAAACAGCTGCAGCAGGGAAATCATCAGGTTCACTGCAGATGCAGCAGTAGACTCGGATCCTTCCCTCCTGGAGGGAGATGCAGGAAGAGCAAAGTGAGATGTGCAAGGGCACTGCATCTCTTGAGCACCTCAGTGGTGGCAGGAAAGCAGACTGACACCAGAGGATTGGACACTGCTTGTTAAACTGCAGATTTCAGTTTCCCCGCTTTGCTACAAGGAAGCATCTTCTGCTGAGCTGACTAAATCTGAGGTGTGCATGTTCTCACCTTGGCAACCCACTGCTTGGAGCAGCTCCTCCCTTTGGTTGTTCTCAGAATCACCATTGAAAGGTTGGTGGAGTTTTAGAACACCTGGGAAACATTTTTGGACCTCTCATCTGCCCGAGCAAGTGCCCAGATGAACACTCACCATTGCTCCCATGATCGGGAGGCTGAATTTCCTCCTTGGCATGGATAGGATACAGAGGCACTATTGCTTTGTATGAAAACCAGCTTGTGAGCGATTTCTAAAGCAGTATCTCCAATTAAGACAAGCCTTTCTGCTCTATGCAGAGAGGGGACAGAGGGGATGATTCCCTCCTTTCCTGGAATCTCCTGCAGGATCCTTCATGTCTATAGAACTCCCTGCAGCTTGCATAGGTCTGGCTGTAACTCCTAGACTCCTACGGAGAAGTTCAAGCAGCAATAGGGAAGCTACATGTCTTTCAGCAAGACTCTTACCTCAAGGCTTGAAGCCTCACAACCCAAAATGCACAACAGTCAGTTCTCAAGTGCACTAAAAGGTTTCATGCCTCTTCATTTCCCTACTGTAAATGAATAACATGACCTTGGGGTGCTGCTTTGTAGCTTGGTTTTCTTTTCTTGTTGGTTGAACAATAAAGGAACAGCTGTTGAGATTTTTCTTCATTGTCCTTCATTGCAAGGATTTGTGTGGTAAGTATTTAGGATGTGCTCTCTAAAAAATCCTGTTATTAAAGCAGCTTACGAGACACACACAGTGTCTCAGCACCACTCCATACAGGTAGTCCTGATGCTTGGGGTCTTGCTAACCTGCCATCCACCACTGCAGCTTCTTCTGGGTGTCAGCATGGCAGAGTTATAAATCCCAGCACTATTTGGCTTTGCAGCTATGTAGCAAGTTTCCAATTCACATTACTATGACCAAGGAAGGTGGGATGATGCAGATTGGGCTGAATCAAAGAGACAGATGCTTGTTGTAGGAAGATGCTGCAGTAGTCATCTGGATGGGGAAACCTTGCTCAGACCCTGAAAGGCTGCAGCACTGAAGTGACTCAATTTCCTTAACACTGACATTGTGTGACAGCACAAGCAATAGCTCACTTCAGTGCTCCACTGGCTAATAGTAGTTTTCCTGAATATTTCATTTCTTTCACCATTAAACTCCCAGATAGGAAAGCATTAACAGTGAAATGGACTTTTCCTGCTGACCCTGATCCTCACTTAATGACATCCTTTTACTTTGCTCTGTCCTTCAGCCCACCACACCTTCTCCAAAGTGACTTGCTTAAGGATATATTCTTATAGCAGGCAAAGACAAGATCCTGAAGGCAGAGAAAGCCTCACACTGCAGTACTTCAGCTAAGACAAACCGAAGCTCTTCTCCAAGTTCAGGAGGGTTCATAACTGAGGTTTCAATGCCACATGGTTTATTGCTAGCTAGAAGGAGGCACATGCCCACAAAGCAAATCCCAGACACTCCAGCTAGTTTAAAAGGCAGACAAGCTTGTTCCTTTGTAATTAGAAATAATTGCAAGAAGATACTTTTCCAAGAGTTATTCTACATCTGTGGCCAACAAGTCTCCCAAGTAACAAGCCACCAACCTCAGCTTAACCTTTGCTACTTAATTGTGATATTCTTGGTTTCAGCTAGATGTCCCAGATATTTTCAGCTGCCAACACAGCTCACCCTCAGGAGCTGGACAAGAAGCTTGGTCTGAAAGGCTCTTGATACCAGAGTATTGCTATTTGCTCATGTTTCTGCTGTTCTCCAGGTCTGTAACCAAAAGCAACCACCATCCAACAAGCTGCAGCTACAAAACATGCTGACTGCATTGAAGGAAAGTAGTCAGCACAGAAAGAACGCCTATATCCCTGTACTGCTTATAAATCAGGACACCCAAAAAGTGGTCAAAACACAAGGTCTATTATAAGCAACAATTTAGATTTTTAAAAGTATTATTGTAATGGAAATGTGCAAAAGAAATGTGAAGGTTCAGGAACCCAGAAGATCTAATAATAAATCAAATTGGAGCCTAATGTATAACATAATAATTTGCAACTATAAGGTGCAAAAGCTGATATGACTCAATAAGATTCTCTGACATTTCCTTTAATTGTAATGGTATTATAATTAATAGAGTGGAAAAAATATGAGGCAATACAATCATTTCCTTACTGGATATGGTGTCAAGGCTGTAAGAAAAATGAAACAAGACACAATAGCCTGGGGCAACCCAGCTCAGGCACATGGTGGGGGCTGACAGCATTTCCCCAGGTGTTCAGCCTTTGCATGCATCCTATGGATCCTTAAGGCTCCAACACCTATTGTGTGCATTAAAACATTCCTTGGGTATTTATCTAAGGTGAAATAGCAGCCAAAATGGAACAGACAAAATAAATGCCATGGATGAGATGGGAAAAGTTCAGAGCATCAAACACCACATGGTCTGAATTGCCTAGTGTGAGCCCACAGCCTCACTCTTGGCCCAGCTTGTGTCTATTCAAATTAAGCATTTCATGACCATTTTTTATTTGTATTCTTTAATTTATACTCATTCCTATCTATTTCTGCCAAACTTGCCTCTTCCAGAATAATTTGAGGCTTTTCTGTATCACATAGTCTGCAGAAAGGACAGGGACTCACTACCACCACTCCACAGCTCCTTGCAGGGACAGTTTTGCCCAACTGTTTCCCACTGACAGCACCTGACTGTGGACTTACCACAACTCCTGGGGCGTCTTTATCTGGTGTGATGCAAAGCAGAGATAAGATGAGGATGATGAGAAATTAGCAATCCAGGCCTCCAAACTCTGCACCTTTTCTTTTCGCCTCCAAAACAGGAAAGGCTGTACCAGGCTCTTCTGTGACATTCAGCAAGAGCATCACTAAGGAGCATGTTTGGGAACCAATCACTGATGTGTGTCCTGACTCCCAGTGGTTTTATTGCACAGAGCAACTGCTTATCAAGAAGGAAGAAGCTAGCTTTGAAACTTAGGTTTCAAGTTATTCAGAACAAACTGCTCTTGGTTTCCTAAACATTTTCATGTCTATTTTAATTCAACTAAAGCTGATACTGATTTGAGTGATGGCTTAAGTCACTTGGGAGATATCATTTAAACAAAATCCACTTCTGTTTTGTTTATCTCACAGATCTGCAGCAGTTGGGGAGGATTTACACTCCAGTCATCAAAACCTCCTGCTATGCAAAGGGTGCCAGACCATAACAGTGTAAGCCAGAGGATGGGGCCCCATTGAGGGCTACAAGAGGAAAGTCTTCCCTAGTGAGCTGCAAGCTGTGTTCTTCGGCTTGGTGCATTCCCATGGTTAGTTCCAGCAGCTGTGCAGAGCTGATACACATGGGCTTTAAGGAAGATGGAAGAACAAAAAGCAGTATTCAAGAGGCAATGCTGCTGATGCTGTCCCCAAGTCAGGACTGAAGTGCTGTTCCCCCTCTTCAAGCGACTGCTGACCAGTTTGGTAGTGCTGTAAATCACAGCACACAATTAACCCAAAGTTCCTCACCCTGTAATTATTAAAATGAGAGTCCAGAACCCTGGCTGCTGCTCTGGGTCAGCTCTCTTTTATACCCTTCATTTCTGCTTGATATCCACCACTAAGCCAGAGAAGGGCAGTCTGGAATTACAAGGCAGAAGATGAAGTTTCCCTACACTGAAGCACTTTGCTCCTTGCTTTCACATGCAAAGGCTGCAGCTGAGCATGGAACACCTTTTGGAAGGGCTATACCCAGCTCCTCTCCCAGCCTATATGTTTTTTTTCCCTGACTATAAAGCACAGCACCCCATTACAGGAAAACATTTTGGCCTCCTTTCACCAAGCTGGAAACCTGAGGGCATTTTGCAAGGCGAGAGGAGAAGCGTTTCATGGTGATTTTAGAAGCCCTCAAGCCTCATGTGGCCTTTGCCTCCTGTACGCTGCTGTGAGTTATCCAACCTGTCACAGGAGCTGGAGGCTGCAGCACAGCCTCTAATGAAAGGAGACCTCACATCCAAAGAATGGCACAGCAAAGCTCAAAAACCCTTTGGAAAGGAGAGAAAAAGGCAGAGGGAGAGAGAAATGCACAACAGGCACTACCCACGAGCAGAGTCAGAGCTCCCATTTCTCCTCCTCTCCTCTGGAAGAGCTCTCCTCAATAGGTGAAAAACATGGTTCTATATTTAACTCACTGTCTGAGCAGAAAATATGCCCCTGATCCAGCTTGCTTTACTCTACTCTGGACATCCTATTGAGGGCTTTTTCAATCCAAACACAGTTCTGAGCATAGGATGGATGATTAAAAGCTGACATAGCACCCTATCTGTGTCTCTAAAGGTTGAGAGTAATGTTCTGCATTTCATAATTGCTCTGTCTAACCCTTTTTGCCTTTTGCAGAGTATTTACTGCTTCTCCTCTTGCCTCAGCTTTCTAAATAAAGCCTCTTATTGATTCTGGACTTTCTGCTCACTCCAGATGAGCATCACTAAGGCAGAGAAATTGGTCTGCAAGTCTCCCCCCTCCCTCCCCTGCTATATATTTTGTGGTTTTGAGTTAAATATACCATAAATACAGGATGGAAACACAAGACTTGCTGTCTCACACACAATGCCAGTATCAATGGTCTGATCCAAACAAGAGCACCAAGAAATGGGTCCTGACACATTGCAATGTTATGCATCTTTAGGATAAAAAGCAAGCCAGACTCTAAGGATTGGCGTCTACAAGCCAAAACTCAGCTCCCCTCAACAGCAACTATTGGTAAGACATGGTTGTGGGTTTCAGGTTTGACATCACTGCTGATGCTGTCATCTGGTGCTGTCCTGGTACAAGATAGGCTTTTCCACCTCCATATTTCAGACTGCCTGCACTTAGTGATGTCTTTGACCAAAGTCCCCATGGTTACTGTAGAACACCACACCATGTGGGCTTACAGACACACACACAGAGTTCCACTGACAAGATCTAACTAGTTTTAGGCACCTTTTGGTGTCAGCTAGGCTGCAGCTGCAGGACCAAGCACACCCCACTTGAAGCATCTCAAATGGAGCCACAAAGAGTAAAGGGGTCTCTATGACCTCCATTCCTCTAGTTCTGTCACCCAAACAAGACCTTCATACCTGGTGACCAGTCCAGGATGGAGTACCAACCTCACCTATGAGCTTCCTTGCTTACAGTCATTTGTAAATTACAAGTCTCAGCCTTGATGTTATTAAATGGGGTTTCTTGTCCATGAATAGTAATAGTACACCTTGAACTGGCTGTAGACCATGCCCATAAGCAGCTTTGGTTTACAGAATAGGTTTCCTGCTTGCCAATGAAGGTTTATGACAAGCTACACATACATTTCTATAGCCACTTGGGTCACTGTTACCTTGGTTCACACTGATCTTCATTGAGCCCATCTGTACTATCATGGGACTACTTTGGCCCCCAAGTTAGACTCTCCCATTAGGATAGAAGGCCAGCAGACAAGCAGCATCCCAAGGATCTGGTATGGTACTTGAGTCTCATTGAATCTGTTTTAATTACTCCCTCCACGGTGGGTCTATAATTGGCCAATCCCCATAAACACTTATACATACATTAGACTAGTAAGCTTTACACAAAGCCTTTGTCCATAGAGTGCACCCAGTAAACAGAGAGTTAAGGTTACTGGTTACAACTTAGACATAGCTTGGGTTTATCCAGCTCTTCAACAGGCAAGAGGTTCACTTGTCTGCTTCAAAGCTACTTGATTTTACATACCCTTTCCCCCACAACCAAAACCTGAAGTACAAGATATCAGTAAGGAACTGTTTGCAGAGGGATTTGAGCATTTATGTGCAGTTGTTTTGTCACTAGTGAACAAACAAGACATTAGGTCTGTTCCTGATCAGCAGGGCTTAATTTAAACTAAAACAGCAGTTAAGGCTGCTCTGGGAGGATGGAGAGCTCAGAGCTGGGGCAAAGCAGGAAGAGCCCTGCAGATCCTTACCAAAACCCAAAGCAGATACTTTCCAAGGACTTTAAGAGCTGAAGCTGTTCAAGCATCCACGTAGGCCTGCATACCAATCTCTAACAAAGCCAAAAGCAGATCCCTTGGGGAAAGGTATAACACTAGAGCAAACATAGAGCTATGCTTCTGGCAGATATTCCTCCAGCCTCAACTGTTTGCCATTTGTGGAGCTCATGAGAGGACATTTCTGCATCTTGTGGTGGAAAAAGGCACGAGTGCAATCTCTAGCCACCTCCCCATGTTACCATATAGACAAAGGTATGTTTTGTGACTCCCCAGTGTGACTGCGGAGGAATAAGCAGAGTCTGGCCACTGGTGGAGCCAGTGAATAGCTGAAGAGGGGGCTGTATATCCAGCAGGACTTGCAGGCTCCAGGCAAGCTGGGCTGAACTGATGTTTTAATAGAAACACTGAATATGAGACCCTCCAAAACAAAATAGCAGTGAGTGGTAATGGTTAGCATTAGTACTGCTTTCTCTCACACACTGATGCCTGAATAAGCTTCATTTCTGCACTTGATGAGCTAGCATTTTGCAAGTACAGCCAGGATACCTCCTTGTTCAAAGCACAGAAAGAGATGGGTTTTGCATCTTCAGCATTCATTAAGCATCATCATCATCATCCATTTTCATCCTCAGCAATCTGGTGTTTTGCATATATAGCCAGAAGATTCCCTTTCCTTCGGTATCCATGAAAGAGAACCTTCATCCAAGAAGCACTCTGAGCTCTTTTGCCTCCACTTCCTTTAAATGCCCAGCAAAGGACAGGGTCTCTCTGCCAGCAACACCATGACAGTAGTAGGGAACAAAACACCTCAAAGGCATGTCAACACAAGCCCCAGGATGGGCCACAACAACTGGACTGGCAAATTGCTATTATCTCTGCATTAAAACAGGGCTTTTAGCTGTCACATTAGAACATCATAAAAGCTTTGCTTTATCATCTGAGTAATTAAAATACACGAAGCACAGAAACTAACTGACAAGATCCAAATAAAACCTCTCAGCCAGTAACAGGGCTCAGGAGAAAGCAGTTTCTTACACATCCCTGCAAAGCCCAGTGCCCAGGAGCATCCCACCCAGCACTGTTGTCACCAGGGAGGGCCCCTTTGGAGCCAGGGCTTTGCAGCCCTAATATCACACCCCACCAAGAGCTGCATTTGGTGAAGGGTGAAAAGTGGTGCTGCTGCATAGCACAATGAGGGAATAAAGTCATCTCACCTTCCTGCAGTAGGAAGCATCCCCCAATCATCATTGTATGGCAGAGAGTACATGCTGACAATTCTGACCATCTGCATGAAACTCTCCCAATCATCAAATAAAGATATTTTTCTTTCACTGCAAGCTTAAATGGATGCTATTTACCAGCTTTCTTTCCCTGTTGCACTGTTTCTGCCACAGCACCACCCAAGGCAATATAGCACTGCAAATATTTGCTGGGTTTAACTGGCTTTTACATAATTACTTTCTTCAAAGAAAGAAAACCTGACTGGATAGCGCTGATAGTGCCTAAAATTAAACCTTTATAGGAGCAGTTCAACATCTCTCCAGAAATCAGTGTCTTCTGGGCTGGGCTTTGTGTCAATAGTGGAGATGTTTCTATCTGTTAGCATCTATCTGTTCTTTCTCATTAAAGCCAGGAAAGGATTGTTCTTCCCTCCTCCCCCTCTGCAGCAGCTTTATCTTTGAGTGGGATAAATAAGCAGAACCGAGCACAGGCAGCAAGGATTCATTGCACTCACTGGCCTCTCATTTCCCATTTCAGCCTATCATTCCTTCCCCTGTGCGGTCTTAACTTGCAAATAGTTGTGTTCTGCAAAAAGCACTGGCAGACCTTGAATTAGCACACGGTGAAAGTCAGGATTAGGAGGCATTCATTAACAATAGCTGCATGCCCTGAAAGCCTCTCATTTAATGGAGTGGTAAGAGATTATTTACACTGTAGCATTAAGAATCCTGATATCCAAATGTCTCATCAGCTTAAGATGTGCCCTTTAATTCCTGTTACCTTGCTGAAACCTCACATCAAACCTGCATGGACTCTGCCTGCATCAAAAATGAATCACTCCTAGCTGCTGGAAGCTGATTTTTCCTGGCTAGATTTATGTATGTGGGTAATGGGGTGTAATAGAAAGGTGGTTGGGATTCTCACGTCAACTTCGATGAAAGAATTAGCGCTTTAAAAGAGCAGATTAATCTTTGTGAGGGCCAAAACCACCCCCTGACTCTTGCCACAGACACCTGCTGCACCAAACAACTATAAAGCTGGAGTGACTTAATTTATGGAACTAAAACTTGTTAAAATAAAAGAGACATGTGGTGCGATGCATACAGACCCATAGATCATCTCCGCAAACCATGGACCTTGTGCTTAATTGGGCGTTGAGAACACGAGGCCGTGTACAAGACACACTTTGGTGCCTTTCAGAAATACTGAAGCAATTATTGTGGCTGGGCATTGCCCTGATGAGTGTGTGCCACAGCATCACCTCCACCTTCCCTCCCTCCCCATCCACCAGGACACACAGTACTGACTTCACCTGACCCTGTGCTGAGCAGTTTTATTACTTTAATGCATAGTAACACCATTAACTTTGATGCTTTCGCCATTTACTTGTTACCAAACCCAGTCTAAAGCCAAGAGCAGCTTATGGAGAAGATAATTACTCTCTACTCACACAGGAAGACAAATAAGGGGACCATTTTGATCCTCTTGTCTGATCTCTTTCCATCTTCCAATAAGGTCTGAGCAGTCTGCAGTAAATAAAGGATAACCTTAAACTCCTAAGAACATCTGCCCTGAGAAGATGTCTTGACAAGAGATCACCTCCTTTCTGGTATGGATGACCAAAGGATGGCAGTCAGTGCCAGAACAGCAGTGTCTCCATTTTAATTCCCTTTTAAAATACCAGTAGGCTTGAAAAGACAACATTTCATATGCATTAAGTTTGTTTCATAGATTCATTTCTTGTTTTTAAAGAGTTAATCCCAGCTGCCATTGAATGGCCACAAGAAGGCAGGAACAACAGAGACCAAGGCCAGATTGTTGATGGAGCGCCAGCAGTTATAGTTGAGAGCAGATAGGCTCATCTACCATGAGGCCATTCTGGTAAACACCTTTCTGTCCCAGACACTCCAGTATTTTTGTTCCTGTACTAGTTTTCTGGACTAAGTGCATGAAAACCAGTTTCTACATTGCTTTCCCCTTCCACCCCTTTACTTCCCACACCATACCTTGCCTCCTTACCCCAGTCTCAAACTTGTATCTTTTTTACAGTGTTGTCCCTTCAACATCAGTGCTGACCCATGATTTTATTCATAGAATCATAGAATAGTTAGGGTTGGAAAGGTCCTTAAAATCATCCAATTCCAACCCCCCTGCCATAAGCAGGGACATCTCACACTAGACCAAGGCTTCGCCCAACCTGGCCTGGAACACTGCCAGGGATGGAGCATTCACAACTTCTCCGGGCAACCCATTCCAGTGCCTCACCACCCTCACAGGAAAGAATTTCTTCCTTATATCCACTCTAAACCTCTCCTGTTTCAGTTTAAACCCATTCCCCCTTGCCCTATCGCTACAGTCCTTGGTGATTAGCCTCTCTCCAGCATCCTTGCTGGCTCCTTCCAGATATTGAAAGGCTGCTGTAAGGTCTCCACACAATGTCCCATGTAAAATGCCACACTTCTGAACACCTATGGTTAACAATTGCTAGATACGTTTGCCCAGGAATACTTTCCTGGCTGATGACCATGTCTTAGATTTGGTCTTCAAATAAAGTTTAAATATCCTTTTCATGTCACTTTCTGCAAGTTCTTTTCCATCATATTTTTCCATATCAAAACAACCTGTAAAGTCACTTCAATTCCTGAGAAATTTTCAACAATCACATCACCTTTCCATAGCCATATTTGGAAACAGTTATATGACCTTGGCTTAATCCATTGGTTTCCATGCTCCTTTCATACTCTATTTTTTTTTGAGCCACAAATCCACTGTTCTATCCCCTTATTAGATTTCAAATAATTGGAGTCATAGCACTGGAAATATCTTCCCAAGTTACTGATTTCACTCATAATATTGTCACAATATACTTCTCTAAAACCCATGCAAACATTGATTGCCACTGAATTGAAGTTATTTTCTTCCCTGCAGACTTACTTTTCTAACATGGACTAATATTGTCCTTATACCTCTTTTGTGTAAAGTGAAAGATTGATCTTGATTCTTCTTTTTCATACAAGTCTGTAAAGTCCAAAGTTTTGCACATCTGCACTGAAACTACAAGGTTTCCATCTATGTTTATGTTGAAATGAAAACAACCTTTTCTTCCTTTCAACTCCATTTTGGTGCCTTAATTTTATGAACAGAATATGATAATAAAACAGTACTCGAAAAATAGCTTCAGTTCTTTCTGGTAGCACTCTGGATGCAGTTAGCTCCATATACATGGGTGGAGACACAGACTACATTCCTGTGGACTGCATTCAACAGTTGATGACTTAAAGGATATGGTCACACTGGGTATGTACTAGAACTCAGCACTTAGCAAACCAATACCTCTCACATGTAAGTGTGTACCCGTATTCATGGCTACTTGATAAACAAATATCGGTAGTTTAGTCTGACATGTTTGCAATCACTTCAGTTTTACCAGGAAGGAAAGAACATCTACAGGAATCGATGTAAACACCACAAGTACACGTATACAAACATACACAGATTGAGACATACATCAGTTAGCAATATGTTATGGTTAAAACTGAGATTTGTATGTGAAACTCATATCTCTGCTTGGTAATAAATGGCTGAATGCCACCACTTCAGAGAACAAATTGGTGTTCCACATTAAACTTATTACAGATTAATTAATGCCTAGATATGAGTAAAATGCTATTTAACTCCCAACTTACATCTGTATTTATATTAATCCAGTTACTTTACTAAACTGACATCCCTTCTAAGTGGTCAGCTAAAATGCCAGTACACTACACTGAGTAGGAGTTAACAAGTGAACCAGAGAACAAAATCAGTATCAACTTCTAAAGCAAATAAGAAAATACAGTTATGCTTTTTAATATATGGTTCTATGACAGGACACAAAATGTTGAGGTTCTGAAGGTCCTGCAGGTATCTGAGGCCCAAATCACGACAGGACAAAAAAGTGTTTTTTAGACTAGACAAGGAAAGGGTTTGCAAGTAGGAAGGCCCCATCCAATAAAGGAAAGACTGCAAGAAAGAATGATTGCTTGTATCTGAGTTGCAATTGGGACAGAAATCAGTTTCACTGGCTGGAAAGAATGGTTTAGATTGATACTAAGAAATTAACAACTTTAAGGACTGTAAAATAGTG
>JBAFWW010016897.1:0-15769 GCA_036873685.1 Agapornis canus
AAGCTGCTCTAGTGAAAGGGGTCCCTGCCCATGGCAGGGGTTGGAACTGGATGAGCTTCACAGTCCCTTCCAACCCAAACCATTCCATGATTCTATAAAACGGGGAATTCCAGGGTTGTTCTGGGTGTCAGCAGCCAAAGCAGAGTTAAAAGCATGGAGTAAAGGGCCCTTCCTACATGCTCACAGCCTTGGCCGCCCCAGCCCACCCCACAGCAACCCGCAGGGCCACGGATGAAGCTCAGCTCCCCCCAGACAGGCTGAAGCCCTGCAGAGAGGAATAACAGACACCAAGGGGAAAACCAGCCCCACAGGGACTCCATGGGGTGGCAATCACCATGACCAGGGATAAAGAGGTTGTGCCGTGAAAGCACAGAGATAGATGCGCTGTGCCTGCTGCAACACCAGCTGTGCTTCACCCGACATCACCAGCCCAAAGGGAAGCAGGAGGTTACATGGGAGCAGCCCCAGGACTCACCAACCTGGCCTTATTTTGCACAGGAAACACTCGGGGCTATCCATAGGAGCCGTGGAAGGATCTGGAGGCACTGGCAGGACCTGGGAGCTCGTCTCCTGAGGGATGCTTAATGGTATGTGCAGGTCATGAGGAGCCATCAGACACACTGGCTCACACAAGCTGCACCCACAACACTGAGTGCACAGTCTTCCACCCTGCTGCTCTTCCTCACCGTATGGAAAGCAACATTGGGAAGGACCATCATGGCTGTGTTGGGACAGATTGATGCAAGGGTTACCTGGGTACTGGACCAAGTCAGCTGAACGCAATGCTTGAGCTCAATGCCCTGCCAGCTGGGTTTGCTCATCCCCCCTCACCTCCCTTCGACTGTCAAGCTGCAGTATTCCTTCATCACTCAGATGATGATCACTTCACCCTATGGAGAAGTCAGCAGGGATTTGTGAGACCTCTCATGGAGCACAGTGGCTCTGCTTTCCCATCCTCATTGGAGGTCCACCCCGCCTGACTTCCAGGATTGTTCCAGTTAGCCACTGAGGACAACAGGAGCCCCAGTGCTACCCGCACCCCACAAAGATAAAACATGCAGCCTGATCCATCAGCAACCCTTCCTTAACCACACACTCGCATTCCCCTGCTTACAGCAATGTGTGGAGGCATAGGAACGTTGTCCTGGAGGTGCAGCATCCTGCGTGCCAACCAACGCAGCCTTCATCCCCCATGCAGCAGCACCGGTGTCTGGGATTGTGTCTCCAGGCCATGCTCCATGTGGATCAGAGGTGATCCACAAGCAGGTGGAGGAATGAGGTGTGGTGTCTGCCTCTCTCAGACACAGCACGTTCAGGTCTCATTTGTACCTGCAGCTTTTGTTTGGGAGCATGGAGAACATCAGCAGGGATCAAAGAGCCAGGAGTGGGCCCATCAGATAGAGAAGCAGCTAGGCTGGGCTCCAGCACCTGCAGGAGAATCACACAGCACCAGCAGGCAATGGGCTTGGTTTGATCTTGCTGTGAACATGGCTCTGGCAAATAAAGACTTGGAAAGTGGGAACTGGAGCAAAACCTACCTGTTCCCTGCATCCTGCCACCTGCCATGACACTGAGCAGCAGCTATGGAAGGAACGCGGGCCTCCTGACAGGAGGCTTCCAAGAGCTTCTCACTGAGTGGCTGCAAGGGGAAAGCATTTCCTTTGCTCATGAAAGCTCCTTTCTCTAGTGAGAAAAAGGATTGCCAACCCACACCACCAAAGCGGGGTGAAGCAGGCTGCTGGGAGCCAAGGCTTTGCTCATGACTGCAGCAAGGATGTATGGCACATTCTCACCACTGCATGGGACCTTTCTGCCGGGGAAAGCCAGCCTGTAGCTCCCTTCAGCACAAGAGCACAGCTTGGAATGCTTGTTCATCATGCAGACAGTGCTTTATAAAGCACTCATTTCACATCCAAGTTAAACAGGGTCATGGGAAGCAACACTGGCAGAGAGGGGTTGTTTTAACCAACATGGATGGGAGCTCCCAGGGCCACGCACCTCTGATCAGCTTGCCCATCATCACATGCACATCAACTATAAATACATATAGAGGAGAGACAACCCTTTTCATTGATCATGGAATGGTTTGGCTTGGAAGGGACCTTAAAGCACATCCAGTTCCAAACCCCTGCCATGGGCAGGGACATCTTGGATTGTGCTCCAAGCCCCTGTGTCCAACCTGGCCTTGAACACTGCCAGGGATGGGGCAGCCACAGCTTCTCTGAAGAACCTGAATACCTCAATGTGAAGTGCAAAGTACAAGGGGCCTCAGACACATGCAGGTAAGCACAGAGGCTGACCTTGTCATACCCGTAACAGTTCCAGTTGGCCCCCAGCTGACAAGGAATCTCCTAATGGACACACTGGGAAAGCACAAACATGCACCAGTCAGCCCTAGGAAAGGCCATGGGTGGATGGTGAGGAGACCAAACCTGAAAAGCAGTAAGCAGAGCTCTTAAGAGTGGGATGGGTGTTGGCATGAACTCGCAGGTTCCGAAGGCTGAGAAGCAATCTGCACCACCTCATCTGAGGCTGTAGCACGTCAAGCCTTCGTTTTGGTGGCAGGACCCATTCCCACCCATCTCCCCTTTCCATGCAACCAAAAAGTGAACCCAAGGTGGAGTTACCTGCAGGACTGCAGCCACCACGAACACTGATGGTTCTGCCCATGGTTTGATGGCTGTAACAGAACCACCACCATTCACCCGGGATCTGTCTTAGTAAAGCAGGCAGAACCAAGCACGGGATATGACAGGAAAAAGGCAGACTTCCCCACACATTAACACAGGCAGTGGGAACTCAGGATAAGAGGACAGACTGCACATGCTATCGCATGCACACCTATGCAGAAGAGCGGAGAGGACTTGAGCCATTTTAGCTTCTCCAGCCTCCCTTGAAGACACATTCATCCAACTGGCACAGCACAGTCCTCGAAAGGCAGACTCTTTACAGCTGGTTTGCTAGGAGATGTTTTTTTCTGAGGTGCTGGAGTGGGAAGGAGGCAAGAGAAGAACACAGCTCCTTCCTACAGCAAGGGGAGAAAAAGCCATTTCCTTTACAGATTCAGTTTATAAACAGTTTTACTTCTAAAGTATTGTTAAACCCTGGATTGGAACAAAAAAAAAGAAGTAATTTCAACACACATTTTGTCATATCCCACTGCTTTTCCTGCTTGGAATTCAAGTGCTTTCCACCCAAAGCTCAGGTCAACTGTCAGTGTGCTGCTGGAGCAGGCTTTTAGGAATGCTCTGCACCTCCCCTTGTGCCCCACTATGACAAAGTTGAAGCCAAGAGCTTCCTCAGCACTACATCCAGCCCAAACAGTGCTTCTACCTTCTAGGAGATCCACCACCCAAGTGAGTTACAGTACCTGGAGGACACAGCAAGGCTGAAGCGGAGGACACCTGTAAAAACAGAGCTGGGCTGCTCCAAAGGCAACCTAAAGCCACAGCAAATGTTATTTCCATCTCCATGCTCATTACTCACTGCTGAGAGAGGCTGCTCTGGATAGGGAAAGAACAGCTAACACTAATTGCTCAGGATCCCATGGCACAGAAGACAACAGCCACTCGGGCTGCCAGCTCCTTAGGCATGAGCACACTGAGATACCTTCCTGCAGGAGACATGGGATAAGGAAGCCCATTGCTGAGCTGCACCAGGTTCAGTGCCCCAAGAACCAGCCTCTGGAAGGTTCAGCTCATCTTGCAGCAGTCCAAGACATGCACACGACTATAGAACTGCACCAGTTCTGCTGCAATTTCTCTTGCACCCCAGCACTTGCTCATCACTGTGAGGGCACCAGCTGCATTAGTGCAGGATTGGCTCTTGTGGCATCAAAGCAGTCAGCCCTTTGACTTCTAGAAAGCCATAAAACCTGGAAAGAAAATGCTAGGGATCAGTGGGATGAGCCACATTTCTATCCCACTGCTCAGGTATCCAACTGGGCCCCCAAGAAAGGGATCTTTTCATCCTAGTTTTGATATGGAAAGAGGAAATCCAAAAGCAATGGAATGCCTGGCAACACTTGTAATCAGTGAGGGAAGGAGTGAGCCCCTTGTTGGAAACACAGAATCACTGCAGCCTAACTCTGGAGAGCATTGCTTGAACCTGTGCCAAGATGCCTCAGTTCTGGGGCTAACTCACACCAAATGAATCATCTCCTCACAAAGAATTCCAACTTGGAGCTTCAGGGACTCGCATGACATTTGTCTCTCATACCCAACAAACATTTTCATGCCATGCCCATGCAATGGAAGAAGCTCGGACTACAGCTGGTAGCAATTAGTTTGGAGGGGGTTTTGTACTGTTTCAATTGAGATAAACTGTTATTCCCTTCTTTCAATGAACACTCTGCTTTCCTCCTTTGATGATGATGTCCAGTAAGAGGCTTTCAGAACACGATCCAACCTTGGGGTTTCTTAGCATGCGCACTCTTCTAATGAAACTAAGAAACCCCCATTCATGACACAGCGAGAATTTCACTTGTGAGAGCCAGGAAGAGACAGGTTTAATTTCTTTTGATTCAGCAAAACAACAAGAATCCCAGATAATAAACGACAGCCTTGATGAAGAGCAAGTCCAGCGCTGATCTCAAGTCTGCCCCTGTAATCCCAGCTCACTTTGCTATCACACATAAACCAGCCAACATCCAAAGCACCCCAGATTCATCAGGGAAGAACAAAGCAGGATAAAGTGATTTCCCTTCTAAGGGCTTATTCCCTTAAGCTGGAAGATGATTTAACCAGTGTTCTCTTCATGCTACACAACTGATGGAGGGCAGGCACACACTGAACTCGGCTGCTTCACTCAAGTGCTGTGGTCCATCGCTGTTAGGGCTCTGAAGGGAGCTGACTTCACTTGAGCCAAATCCACTTGTCACCAACTTCAGCATTGTAGCCTTGCCTGAAGTTGCGACCAGGGAGCTAGAGAAAGCAGAAAGGGCAGTTAGAAACATGGCTCTTTTGCTCTTTATGGAAACCTTTACATTTGTTTTCCTCACACAATGATTGAAAGTTCATTGTTGGAAAGAACCGAGCTGTGCAGTTGCAGGGGGGGACCCACAAAACCCACTGTGTCATAATGGCTATTAAAACTAGGCTGATAATCTCTACAGCACAACAGCACCTGCGTTCATCCAGCTCTTCTCCCCTACACACCCTTGTCTGTCCCCAGTTTTAGGAAGAAATGACACCTCTAACTACAGCATAGAGCAATCACTCACTAGAATCTCATGCCAAAATAGGAATACATTATTAAATACATGAAATATTTCAGGCGTGAAATACTGAGTTAATGACAACATTAAATTAAACCATTCAAATGAAATCACATCTTTAGACTTCAAGAGCTGAACTTAACTTCATTAACTCAAAAGCATCATCTGCCTGTCTCCAAAAGCAAAGCCAGAAACCACTACTCACCCCCTACCCAAAATTCAGCAGCATGGACGTGCCTTTAGCCACAGTTCCCAAACCAGGGCTTGAAGCAGCTCAGTAATGCCACAGCAAGCTATCCCTCTGGATAGCTGATTTGCACCTCACTGTATGTGAGGCAGCAGAGGGCTGGGGAGCACATCAGGAAGCCTTTCCTGCTGGCAGCACCTCAGCAGCTTGGGCTGGTTGTACAGGTCACAAGAGTTAGCACTCAAGGAGCAGTGTTGAGCCTAGCAACCCAAGAAATACATGGCAAAGAGAAAGGCTGGGCTCTGCTCCCAAGGACCAAGGGATGGGACAAGAGGAACCGGCCTCAAGCTGCCCTTCTAACCCAAACCACCCTATCAATTTGGGAGTTCAAGGAGTTGTGTCTAGACCTAGAAATAACAGTCTGTTACCTCCAAGCCTGTAAAAGGACCTGAGCCACTGAAGAGCTATAGCCCATTGAGCCAACCAAACAGATGCCCCACAGCCATACCTTTACACCATGGTCAGGAGAAAGAGGATACACACAACAGTGTGGAGGCTGCATTGGCACAGGAAGCCCAGCCTGGCCCTCTCAGCCTGCTGCCGCATGCAGACACAGTCCAAAAGCATTCAGGGAGTGTTCCAGACACAAAACCCACTGTCCAAGCTGTTCTACCTTCAGCTTTAAAGATGTGGGCTGTTGAAACAGCAGCCATTTTAAGAGGTTACAGACCCAGCATACCCAGAACTACAAGAGAAAGCCTGCCAGGATGGTTGAAATAGCAAGCTGCCTTTCCACAGCGTATGGGCTCTCTCTGCAGGCGATGGAAGAGCTCCTCCAGGCAAGGCAAGCTGTATTGGGTCAGCAGAAACACACTCCTGTGACAGAAGACTCCCCACAAGCGTGCCAACAACGCTGTCATCAAACCATCTCCTCACAAGTTGCTTTGCAAAAGCAACACACATTTGCAGTGCAGTTTCAGCCTGAATACACAGAAACCAGGCTCTGTACCCACTATATAACCGAGCCATGGGAACCAACCCAGCCAGCAACATGCAGTTCATGAAGGAGCTGCTCTGGCAATTGCTCTGAACTGAAGGGTCCTATGGAGGCTCAGGTGTTAAAGCTATTCCCTTCAGACAGTACTGACCATGCCCTGAATGTCAGAGCTGCAGAGGTCCTAGCTCCAGAAGCAGAACCTATGTCCAGAGCCTATTCTCCTTCCTATCTCCAGGAAGGATAAAAGAGTGTTCATCTTCAAGATATAAAAATGGAATCAAGAAGAAACCCACCAAGCAAAAGGAAATGAGTTCTGGGAGAAAGCCTGAAGCAAGCAACACTGTTATAATGAAACTCTTCCTCTATAAATAAGCTCTCCACTGGCAGCCTTTACAAATAACGAAGCACAGCTCATCTGATCATCTCCACATAAGTGCTGGTTTCACACAGGACCCCTGACTTGGCCTGATGATTTCCCCTTTCAAAAGGCTGTAAGAGGATCCTGTTTGAGAGAGCAGCCCCTGCAGAGAGAAGCAAGACTCAACTTGATGAAATCTATACTCAACTCCACAACCCCAGCTATTGAATCCAGGATGAAGCCTGTTGTGTTGAGGAAGAGAGGGGAGTGATGTTTGATGGGGTGGGCTTTATTATTCAACTGAAGGCCAGAAAATAAGACACTTCTTGCCCTAAAACACCAGCCTGAAAGACAGCTTCCACCTCCTTCATGAGGCATCCCCTCCCCTGCCTTGTCACAAGCCATTCCTGATTGCTGTTTCCAAGGGGTTTCATTTAAAGTTGTCTTTAATGTCTGAACAGCAGCAGAAACCATGAGGCCCTGCTAAGAGCCCCTCCAGCTGAGCAAAGAGGAGATGTGAAATGAAAGCAAATGATTCCTATCTCTGCCCTGCAAACATACAGTGGTGAGCTGGGGAGGACATCAGACCTGCTGTGACCAGCCTGTATCTATTAATTCAAGCACAAACCCAGCTCTCCCTGGGCCTCCCCAGGCGCCACATAATTGGCCTTTTGATACTTGAAGAGAGTCCCAGATAAGTGCATTATTAAAGCAACAGGAGCTCTCTGGGAAAACACAGGAGTTGACAGTTTTGTTTCTTGGGTAAATGTGCCCCCTTTACAAGATGCAACACAAATCCCAAGAGAATTCCATTCATTGTCCAAAACAAATTCCCCATGTGCCTTTGCTTAAAGACATGCACTACATCAAAGCCAAGTTTAGAATAAGCATCCATTCATATTCCAGTGTTCACAGTGGGGCTTGGCAGAAGCAGTCCAGTTTGGGGGTATGTTACACCCAAGCTTTCAAAACAGCCCCCCCAAAAAGAACTGGGATGAGGAAGGCACAATAAGCAAATCCCCCATTACCCAGCAAGCAGAAGGATGTGAATTTATGGTCTGTTCACTGTCTGCACCAGGTACAAGGAACAGATGAGTTCCCAAGAAGAGGATCTTCAAAGCTCACTTACGTACCATAGCAAATAAGCTGCACTACTAGGAACAAGCCATTCCAGAGGGGAGGAAGCTGGCCACCTTTTAGCACTTCTCAAGCATTAGGCTGCCCAGAGAAGCTGTGACTGCCCCATCCCTGGCAGTGTTCCAGGCTCAACACAGGGGCTTAGAACAAGCTGCTCTAGCGGAAGGTGTCCCTGCCCATGGCAGGGGTTTGGAGCTGCATGAGCTTTAAGGTCCCTTCCAACCCAAACCATTCCATGAATCTATGATTTGGAAAACTACTGGAGCAGGGTTCATTCCTGTTCTTGAGGTCTTCTGCCTCCTCCTGCCAGAACAAACATTTGCCAAATGTCACAAGGAGCCTGGATTAAATCAGCCAAATTAAAACACTCTGCACAACATAGCTGAATGGAATGAAGAGCACAAGAGCAGCTCCTACAGTACCCATCCTCTCATCTCCCTGCTGCACAGCTCAAACCAGCCCTGCAGCTAGGCTGGATTATTCCACAAGCTCCATCAACCCCCTTGCCCAGGGAGAAGCTATTCACTTCTCCTGGCTAGGTTAGTTTTAGCTGACACTGCAGTGGTCTGGTATCCGTTTGGCTCACTGAGCTTGCAAAGAGTGGTGGGAGCACCAAGGAAGATGTGGGCATGGAGAGGAGAAAGTGCTGCTTTTTGTGACAAGAAATGGTTAAACTGGTGTTCCAAAGGGCACACAGCTTAAGTTCCCAGCCCATTCTGCCCATAGCTGCTTAGCAAGCACAAGGGCAGGAGTAGGAACAAGTGGCCAGCCCTGAGACTGCACCCAGAAGAGGTAGACTGCCCAGCCAAGAAAAGAGATGATGGCAAGGAGATGGGACAAAGCCCTATGGAACTTACCAGGATCTGAGAGAACACAGAGGGGACTCAATATTCACCATCTTTCCCAGTACAAGATCCACTTGCTTGAAGGACTCCTCGCTGAAGGATACTACTGACAAAACTAGAAGGCTTTATGGGCAACCAAGTAGGAATTTGGAAGAGACCTGCCTTTTCTACAAGCCCTGTGCTTTACATCCACATTTACCAGTCAGAACTATAATGACAGAGCCACATCACTTCATCATTTGCAAGTGGCTGGCACATTCATAGGAACACTCCACATGTGTTACCTGCAAATCACACCTGCATTAGACCAAAGAAAAGGTGTGACTTAATGGCCACCTTAATAATAGTAGGGTGTTCTATGATGCATGATCAATTGTTAACACCATGTCTGCACAGGTAAGGAGCAGAATACAGGGTCGACTAAAACCCTTCAAAACCTTCACTAACATCAGCCCAAAGAGACCCATAGAGCCACCAACAGGTCCAGCAGCAAGTGGCACAGAAAGCACTTGACCATCACACCAAAGCTTAACCATCTTTCCCAGGAAGAGCATGAAAAGCCATGTTATTATCACAGCAGCCACCTAGACACATGCTTTGCAACGCAAGAATTCAGTCTCTGCTCTTAGAAGCAGCAGATAGGACAGAGATCCAACAGCTCACACACATCTCCATGGCAGGAGGCAAGTGTAAGCTCTTGTAATGTCACACATTTTTCCACCCCATGGAAATGGGTGAGACAGAGACTCAAGTCCTGCTTTGCTGCATTACACTGTGCAGAACTTCCACTTGGCAGCAAGGATTAGCTCCAAAAGGATGTGATAAAATCTACCACACAGAGCATGAAACTAATGAAATGAGCTGTACCCAAAGGTAGAGCCAGCTCAAAGGAATGGAACTGCTCAACTTGAAAAGAGCATTAGGAAAAAGATGAGAACGAGATCCTCTCCTCAGTTAAATGAAGATCCCTGCCATGGAAGTGTCTCTCAAAGCTATAAACATGATGGAAAACTCTATCAAGTGGTTGAGGTTGCAGAGCAGCACACAGCAGCAGCAGGCTGCTTGCTACACACTGCGCCTGCATTTCAGAGCTCCTCACAGTGACTGCCAAGCAGAGAGGTACAGGGAGAGCTCCGGAGAGTCTGAACCACCTCAAAAGGTCTCCATCCATCAGGGCAGAATCTGTGGTTTGCCAACAGTCCAGTCCTTTTCTTCCTTCTATTCCTATGTTGCTTTCTATCCGTGGCTGAGCTTAACAGCTAAATTAGATCTATAAATAGCATGTTTGGAGCAGCACTGATCAAAAGGCACTTGAAACCAGAGTCGTTGCTCTGCACGCGTGGGCTCTTTCATCAATAACTAAATCCTTTTGGTTAGTGGCTGTTTCTAACAAGCACAATAACAGCATCTTCCAGCACTGCTGTTAACTGAGGCTATTGCTTTTCCCAGTAGAAATCTGCCTTCCAGAAGTTTGCTGTCAGTGTTTGCTGTTGGCACACACCTATAATCTAGGAGCATGTAGCTTCATGCATTGGCTGTGTTCTGGAAGAGTCTGGTTCCTATGTAACAGAACAACAGCTCAAAAGAAGGGCAGGGGACGGTAGCACTCACCAAACACACATTCAAGGTGGATGTGGTTCTGTTTCCACAGGATTGGCACAGCATTGGATAGACACTTGTTTACAGCTTCACTCCTGCCATTCTTTACTCAAACAAGAACTCTTCAGGCTGTTAACATTCGTTAAAGGCCAAGTAACAAGAGGACCCAAAACCTTTACTGAATTGAAGTTAAAATCAATCCAATCTGCTGAAACCGCTCAGTGACTGTTGGCTTACCCTTCATTCAGGTACTGGAAAAGACAGGCAAGACAACAGAAACCTATTGGAAAGAGAAGTGTCCATAAGGACACAGGAGCTTAAGCAGGAACCCCTTTTGGACAAGTGAATGTGTGACAAATACCACAAGCAATCTCAGGTGTATCTCTAGCCTTGCTTTTGTAGGACAAAGCAAGCAACAGAGCCCAGCTAAATATTCTATTGCAGTGCTCGTCCACACTGCCTACTTGCCCTTAAGACAGTTCTCCATAGGAGCAAAATAACATGTGCATTGTTTTTCCTTGGCAAATACATTAGAAATACCAGTTATCCACTACAGAGACCAAACTTACTACAGGAAAAAGCCACGTAAGCATGTCCAAGCCAGATGAAGTGTTACACTAACCACAAGCTTGCTTTTCTACCAGGACAGGTAAAACACATCAAGTCTCTTACAATACCTTTCCTTAGGCTCATGGAACCAGACTGGCTTGGGTTGAAGGGACCTTAAAGCTTATCCAGTTTCATCCCTCTGCCACGGGCAGGGACATTTTCCACTGGAGCAGGGTGCTCCAAGCCCCTGTGTCCAACCTGGCCTTGGGCACTGCCAGGGATGGGGCAGCCACAGCTTCTCTGGGCACCCTATTCCAGTTTTGGCATTCCTAGGACTTAGTTATCGCTCTGGATCTTCTGCTCTTACCAGTATTAAGCCAGGCAGACTCCTGTTACTGCAGAAAGGCCTAAAAATATTTCTGCAGAGATGAAACCGATAAAAAAGAACAACTTAAATTAAGCCTTTCCTTATTTATCACGTGTCTGTTTTCATTCCTCCCTGGATTCAAGAGCAGAGGGCTGGCTATTAGAGCTGTCAAATCCCTCCATTAATATAAGAATGAGAAAGGAAGACCCTGACCCTAAACAAAAGGATCTTCATCAAGCCAAGATAGCAAGAGAGAGAAAACAGCAGACTGCATCAAAGACAGCACTCTGGTAACAATCACAAGTATGGAGAACAAAGATATCCCTATCTCCCTACTCCTGCAGAGTAGGAAGAGAATTCATGGCTTAGATAAGGCCTAGCACAGCAGCTGTGCTTTATATGCATGCATGGGTAACATCATCTGTGCATGCAAGTGTAACTGGTCAAAGGGGTTGTTTTGTTTCTAGGGAAGCCTGAAGCTTTTATTGCAAACCCAATGCAACACTCCAAGGCCAAGATGTTGAGGACCCCAGCACACAGCATCAGCACACTGAACCTCACTGCATCACTTGGATACAAACACTCCCTGTTGTTGAGCCAGACTTTGGCTTCCTCACAGCTCAAGGATTTCTTTTGTAGTTCAGGGTCTTTTAAATGGGAAGTTTGTGTGCACGCCAGGAGTGCTCTGCACTCTGGAGGAAGTCTGCCCTTAATGTTCTCCCTGTTGGGCTAGTTAAGATCTTCACATGCTCTTGTACCACTCTTGGGTTTGGGTTGTGAGGCTGAGAGGTGATTCATGTTGCGGGCTCAACCTTCCCATCACTCAAAAGCTCACCCTGTGCTACAGCTAGCTCTCTGCATCTCCCTAAATACCTTGAGGCCTGGCAGACATTGCACATGTAAGGATTTCCCCTCCTAAGGTTGCATCCTTAGGAGAAAGAGGGTAACAAAAAGCCTGAGGAAAAGCATGGGACTCTCCTCTCCTCTAACCTGTTGCCTCTTCTCCACTGGCTGCTATGCAAAGCTGCAGGGCTCCCAGATCCTGAGGCCAAAAGGAGGAGGATGAGGGGCAGGATAACAAGGCAGCTGAGCTGATGTAAGGAATAAAACCTCTATCTCTGCTAGGTTAGCAAGCTGAAGGGATTTGCCACAGACACAGTTATGGGAGGATGGCTGCACCTCATAGCAGTAACTAGCTCATGCTTTCCTTGCCTCACGGTCAGCATCCCCATACTCCAAAAGCAGTCTTCCACTAAGAGAAAAGAATAAGAGCCTCTCTACCTTTTGCTTTAAGAATTAGGTGGAAAAATCTAAGCTGCTCATTTTGTCCCTGCTCAATCCAGGGCTGCACTGACAAGGATGGACAAAGCAGGATCATTACTGCTGCTCAATAAGGTTCTGCTTTCCTCACACAGGGGATACGGTCCACATGCAAAGTTTAGCTCACCACAGCAAGTGACACTGCAAAGGAGAAAGTTTGAAGGAGGACAATGAGAATCATGAAGGAAGGGAGTCAAAGGATCAAAGTTAAAGTGTGCCATGACCAGCAACTACCCAGTGCACAACAGGGAAAAGCAGTGAGAGGGTAAAGAAAGGAAGGGAAGCACGTGGCTCAACACTGCAAGAGCACTTCAGGTTGAAAGATGCCAGCTAAAGCTATTCTAAGAAAGCCCTACACACACAAGCACAGGCACTTGCTGGAGCTGGAAGTCACGTTGGGATAGGAAGAGACTTTGAAGGTAGTTCAAGAGGATGGAATAAATCCTTCAAAGGATTCATCACAACTGCCTGCTTCAAGGGTACCGTACAAACCCGACTCCCAAAGGAAGTCAGGCTAACAAAAGATACAACACTTTGGTACAGGATCTGCCTCAGCATAAAGGGAGCTTTTAGGTGCCTAGGCCTGCCTGAAGAAGAATCTGTGCCCAAGCATTTGGGCATTTTAATATACACCCCAGCACACATCCTTACACGATTCCAGCAATCTATAAAGAGGATGGGATACTTTTCCTACTGCACAATGCAATCCCCCCAGAGAAAGGCTCAGGTAAGAAAAAGAACCAAATCCTAAAGGACCTTAAAGCTCATCCAGTTCCAAAGGGCAGGGATACCTTGGACCAGGTTGCTTCAAGCCCCGTCCAACCTGGCCTTGAACAATGCTAGGGATGGGGCAGCCACAGCTTCTCTGGTGACATGAGAAAGGAAGCTTTCAGCTCTTCAAAGTGAAGGAATTCCCCATTCCAATGGACAGAGTGATCTCCAGGGCTCCGGAACACTTTGTGATAAGCTGATCATTTCCTTATGTTCTGCAGTGAAAGAAGTGGCAAAGGCTATTTTAAACGTCTCCAGCTTTGTTGTCAGAGCTAAAGACAGAGGTGATGACTTGAATATGAACCTTAGACAGCACAGCTGCACTTTTAGGTACACAGCAAAGAGCCTGCACACGTCAAAGAAGCCTTTTTTCAGCACCCCAAGGAGATGCAGCAGGACTTGCCAACAGCATTCAGGAGTGTGAAGCACATAAGGACATTATTTAAGTACACTGATGCCATTAAACAGAACCATTTGTTTTCATCCGCTCTGCAAACACATCTGCTTAAGTGCTCCAGCTTCACAGGGTGCACATGGAATTTGGAGCATTATCCATTGGGATTGCGCGGAGTTGGAAGAAAGCAGAGATACAGCAGTTGTGAAGGGGGAAAAAGGGAGCAGTCAAGTCTTTACTAGTCTGACAGTTCCTAAAATACCCTTGCTTCAGTAAGAATGAACATGCTTATCTCTGATCTACAGATCCTGACTAAAAGGTGACTCCTCCCTTGCCAGAAAAGCATCTTTAGAAGTTTACAACTGCTTGAGCAGAGCAGCTGAACCCTGCCAGATGCCTTGATGCTAAAAGAAGGCTGCAGAAAGCCACCTCCTCCCATGCAAGAGGAGCACTCAGAGGATTTACATTACAAAATAGCAAGCTTCTAGGATTCTGAGCTCTCTGTGGCTACCTCAGAGCTCTCTGTGGCTACCTCATTCCTTTGTGTACAAGCACACAGTTGGCAACCATTGGACTCTGAAGAGCGTTTCCTCCTCCTCCTGTTTGGTTGCTCCTGACTTGTGAGTATTATGAAGCAAACCCAGCTTCTGCCTGGGATTTGTGAATCCCTGAAAAGCACCATTACGAGACAGCATGAAGTGTGCACATGCACCTCTGAAAACACAGCACCCTGCTGCCTATTGGTGTGACCAAGGGTTTATGAGTAGTTACAGGACAAAAATCCCCTCCACAAAGCATTGGGTTTCTGGGGTAAACATCATTACAGGCACTTTCAAAGCAGGGATTTCCCACAAGGAAAAGTTAAAGTTCTGTAATTACACCATCATTAAGGCTTTACTCATAAGTCATGCGTGTTATAATCCCACTGTCTTCAACTGCACTGCTGCAACCATAGACATGGGCAAGCACAAGGACTTAGGGGTTTCCACTTGTTAGATCCAGCAACCTCACAGCCAAGATTTGTATGTCTACAAGTTCATCTGCCTTTTCTGCCTGCACTGGTTGGTCTCATGGGGTATCACTTCTGAACACATGGCTTGCCTTATAAAGAAATCCCTACCTTCACTTGCTAAACAAAGTTGGAAGGAAAATCATGGATCTTTAATGTTTCATACAATCCCAGACTGGCTTAGGCTCAAGGGGCCTTAAAGCTCATCCCTGTCCACCTTCCACTACAGCAGCTTGCTCCAAGCCCCTGTGTCCAACCTGGCCTTGAGCACTGCCAGGGATGGGGTAGCCACAGCTTCTCTGGGCACCCTGTGCCAGAGCCTCAGCATCCTCACAGGGAAGAATTATTTCCTAATATCTCACCTAAATTCCCCCTCTTTCAGGTTAAAACCATTTCCCTCGTCCTGTCCCTGCATGCCCTTGTAAAAGGCCCCTCTCCAGATTTCTTGTAGTCCCTTTAGGTATTAGAAGACTGTTAAGAAGCATTCGTCAGGTTGAACAAGCCCAACTGTCTCAGCCTGTCTCCAGAGCATCCTCATGGCCCCCTCTGGACTCACTCCAACAGGTCTGAGCAATCCAAGTAAATATCTGCAACAATATACACAAACAGCAACATAATCACATAACATTTACCACCAAATGTATTTTATTTGCATTACCCCGTTTATAACCCTTCAGACAGATTCACCAGCACTGCCGCTGCTCTGATGAAGCAGAGGTGTGGGCAGCACCAGGCTTGGCAGGGTCTGCTGCTGGGTGGCTATTGTGGATCTACCTCTGCCTTTCAAGTGTTGCCTTTAACGAAGCAGTAGCAGAGCAGTGTCACTGCAGAGGCAGCTAATCAGCAAATGGCTTAAAACGGGAATTCCAGTGAGATAACGAAGTGGGATTTAGGGATGTGTCCTCGCTGCTCCCCGGCGGCTGTTCGGGGCAGCCGAGACTTCTCCGTCCTATAGCTCTCGGCTGCTCCAGTTCCCCTCGGGGGCAGTCCCGGGATCGAGCGGCACCACCGAGCCCCGTCC
>JBAFWW010016899.1:14703-25881 GCA_036873685.1 Agapornis canus
CTCCTGTCCTCAGGAAAGAAAACTGAAAATAAAAAAAAAAAAAAATGGACTTGAAGCATTTAAATACAAGCTGAGAAAGCATTAACCCTCATGTTGTCCAGAGCAACTCCAAACACAACTTCACTTTTATTTGTAATTCCTTATGCTAAGACACTGGTATCTTTTTAACAGCTTTAGTATGTACTGAACACATGAAAAACATAGAATACTGAAACTTAAATCCTTTAACTCCAAGACAGATGGTAGCTTCTGAAGTCTTTTCAACTCCCTCCTACCTACTGTGTTTTATTTCAGAATCCAGCGCTATCATACTAAAAAGAAGGTTTGCTCTGTCAAGGGGGTAGCATATATAACAACTGTTCATCAAAACCCTTTATGTCTGCCTTAAATTCAGTCTTTGTAACCATGTTTGACAGCTGAATCATAAAAACATTCTTCTGTGAGCTTTTTTAAGCTTTTGGAAACTAGTATTTTAGGTCTACAGTTCAGCTCAAATTGTCTCTCTCTTTATGATCAATATATCTTTAAAGAGTTTCCCTGAATTAATTAGCACTTTTATTTCATATTTACTACTGTTGTACTTTCACTTTTTAAAGAAAGGATTTTGAATGTTCACAAAATCTGTTTCCCACAAATGTTTCTACAGAACATACAGATGTTTCCACAGAATATACAGACTTGTAAAAAGAAGAGGTGAATTTTTCCAAAGTCACAGTGTTTATTCCCTCTGCCGAAACATACACATTTTTATACATACATATACGTGTATGTATATGTCCATGTCATTTTCTGAACTTGCTATTAGTATGCCTGATGCAAGTTAGCCAAGAACGCTGCTGCTGTGAAGACAGGTAAAGAGAAGAGAGGGGAAATATGCTCTACAGACACCCCAAAATAATCACACTTGCCCAGGTTTTCTCTCTTGTTGGATAACAGGCAGAAGCCGCAGATGCCATCCTGTGGAAGTTATTTTCCAGTGATGGCACGTGGCTCTTTGGCACACTCATCTGACATTTATGTTGGCTTTTTTGCCATTGCCTCTGGGCTTGTTAATGGCTTGACAACTGGATTGTCTGATCCTGGATGCCACATTTCTTTTATCTCACTTTTGATTCTGTTCAATTTCTCTAAGAAGAAAATAGTTCTTTATCTTCCTAAAATCTTTGTACTTCAGCTGACACACATAATGTTGTAATTTAGGATAGTCCTGTTGCACTAATGGATAATTTGGATAGGGCAAACCACATCTTTGCATATATTACACTTAAAAAAATATGTCTGCCAAAGCTTATTAATACATAGATACTTTATTCACTGACACTATTTTCTTTTGTGAGCTTAAAAACAAGATCCAAAATTCTGAAAGTACCATTGCAATGACAAAAAGCAAACATTTCGCTTTTATCCCATGTCTTGTGTTCAAAAAAAGTCATACTATCCTTCTCTATATACTGCAGAAAATGTTGATTGAACATTTCTATTTTGAAGTAATAAGTAAATAAACTGCTTTAACACATCACAAAAAAAAAGTAACTCAAATGGGCTTATCTCACAACAACATAGATGGGCAAGGAGCCAAAAAGTGGCATCACATCAACAGTGGGCTGAATGCTGGAAGCTGTGGAGCAGAAAAGACTTATGCCAGATTGTGTGGCAGCTGAGAATCTTATTGGTGACCATTTGCTGTGCAGTCTCAGACACATCTAAAAATTATGCATTCCCCATTGATTTCATGCTAAAGCAATGAAGAAAAAACCTCTTTCTGAACTTAAACACAGTACATGCTGACAAGTTCTTTCTTTTGAGTACTCGGCATTTTTCTTCCCTCACTTCTTTTTTCCAATGTACTGTTCATAAGACTGGCTTCACATTTTAGGTCAATATTGGCAGATGTTACATTAGTCGCAGTCAAAACAAGAGGTCTGCAAACAGAATTAGCCAACAGAATCAAAATATTCCTAAAACTTAGCCAGAAAAAAAAATGCAAACCACCACATATGATACTATTTCTTCCCTTCAGGAAATCAGTTTTAAAATACTAGCAAAATGCTGATAAACAGCACTTTGCTAAAATAAAAATTTAGACTCAAAAGATACATGATCTCTAAGATGACTGGGAAAATGCAAAGCAGAAGCATACATCCTTAACTGTATCTTGTTCCCATCTGTGAGATTTTTTTCATTTTCGTATTTGTTTTTTTTGTTTGTTTCCAGAAAGTAGTTCACACAAAACTTTCATTTAAATTTTTCTGCTTGCCAATCACTCTGTGTTTTAGAAAATGCATTTTTCTAATTATGATTGGAATTGGCCATCATTATGCAGGATACTAACAAGCCATCTGATGAGATTAAGATCAATATTCACATGATTTGTTCTCTTTCAGTAATTAATAGCTTTTAATTTTCAAGACTAGTATAGTCACAATAAACATTATCTTCAGTCCAATCTGATATTTGATGTTATCTAGATTAGGAGCAGCTTTTAAGAAAGAAACCCTCTGGATAGAAAAGGTTTGGTATTTCCTTTTGAGTCTCAATAAGATATTCAGGTGGGTAGTGCTGCAATTAATCTTAGCTGTTCGTTCATTTTCCAAAATACATGCCTATTGACTCTTACAGAAAAGTGCTCATTCACTCACTTGGTCATATTAATAAAGTGAAAAAAATCTGCAAGATACCAGAGACTCCATTAGTTTTCTGTGTAAATTCCAAATTTGTTTCATGTAAACAGAATGAGGTATATTATCGACATTGGCAGGTTCCTGTCCAGTCTCCTGATTATGCTTACAAGTTGGATTGATATCACATCACCTTTGCAATTGTTACAGCAATTCATACAGACCCTATACAAGCCTCAGGAAAGATTTCTGAATGTTTTATCTGCCTTTCAGAATTTCAGAGAAAAGAAGCAGTTCAACACTGTAAACTTCTATCAGACTTTTCCACCTTCAACAATTATGCCTGATATTTATCTATGCTAAACTACATTTGGTTACCTTAGACTAACAACATTAAAACAGGTGAAGAAGGTGTGAAAAGTTTAGTAGTAAGGCAAACAAAAAATGGGGTGGTTGGGACAGGATGGAGGACAAGGCAAAGGGAAAAGAGCAGATTAGTTACAGTGTAGAATAATTTTGATTTACGAGGACTCCTTTACATTACCCTCTGACTGAAACTGTATTTCCAGTTGCTTTTTCACTTCACAATACCTAAAAAGTACCCCAGAGATGAACTAAATAATTATTGTGCAGATTTCACTTCTGTCCCAGTTCCAACAAAAATTGATACCTCTCTGGAGTCTAGATTTTTCTTACAGTTTAGTAAACATGTATGATATTATAACTTTGCCCTAATTAAAAACAAATCAAAACAAAACAAAAACCAAACTAACCAAAATGACTCTTCTATGTATGCCAAATATACTGCATGCATAATGCTCAGTATTTATGTTGCATAAATTCAAAGCAATCTTCTTAAAGGCAGGACAACATAGGGAAAGGGAAAGTCTGAACAGAAAAATCCTAATTCTCAATTGAATCACAGCATGTAGACAAATATTCCCATTTCTGTGTGCACGTGAACTTGGTACTATTTCACAGAATACAAATTGTGCCTATTAAAAAGTATGTCAAATTAAAAATTAATTTGGACATGGAGAGTAACTTTCATTCATGCATACATATATACATAGACATATGTATGTATGAAACCTCCCCCTTATATCAATCAGTGAATTTCTGTAAAGGGAAATAGTGAAGATTATTGTTTGCTGTCTTTAGTCAGTTAAAATAAATTTTAATAAAGTATCATTAAAATGCAATAATTAATCTTCAGCTGGCAAAAAAAAAAAAAAAACAAAACACAAACAACAAAACAAACTCATCAATACAGTGAATTTTCCATTAGCTTAAAAAGGAAAAAAATGTATACATATATACAAAGAAATATATTTGTACATATACATCTGTAAATCCATAGTTAAGTCTGGTTAAATTTAGGGGAAAAGAAATATTCTAACTGTATTTTCTCTAATACCACTAATTCAGTCAAAAGAAGTATTCAAAAGGACAAAGAAACAGTATTTCAAGCAAGTGCAGAATAGGAAGTAGCAAAACAGTCTCGATTTGAACCTCTGGAGCTAGGTGCACCGAGTGTAAGATGAGAGAGGTTCCTCGTACTGCAGGATTATATTCTTACCTGAAGAAAACTTTGTGCTCAATAATTTATGAATGATGATGACATCCCACTCAATATTGAGGAGCTGATAATTTCAAATCGAAAGAAGCTGTCAAAACATCTCTGTAATGAAACAACTCCACTCTCCAACACTTCGTGAAAAAAAAAAACAAAACAACAAACCCAAAACAGTGTGTAATAAAACTAGATAATACTATTTTATTAGACCAACTTTTTCTTACATTTCTTACATTTCTCATAGTTTTTTTCTTCTTGGCTGTCCGCTTGGTTTTGGGGCACGGTGCATGACAATCATGTTCTGCATAAAACAATATGTTTAAACTAGACAAGTCTCTCTTCAAATATCTTGCTTTCACCTAAGAAGACAGCATGCCAGGTGAGATAAAAGTCCACTAGTGCACTCTTTAGCTGAAACCCAAAAGCAACTTCCTTCCATTGTGATTTGTGGGGACAGATGCAGTGGGGATAGTGAAGCCACACCACCACTGGAAGAGCTGGCAATGTAAGGCTGTTCAGTTCAAGTTGTTAATTTTTTTAGTTAAATCAAATAATTTCTTTAATGATATTTTAAAAGATTTGTTGTTTTCCTACCCCTTCCCCCCAAAGTATTTTTAACTTTGCACCATCAGCCTTGACAATGTTCCTTAATGTCTGAAAGCAATAAATGTAGAACTGTCAAAAGTTGTGCACTATGCAATTCTTGTGGTCACCATTTAATATTAAATATGGATGAATTGGGGACAGAGCTGCACTACAAAGTACAACAGGCTTGAAAATTCCAATTGCAATGAAGCAAAGACTATTGAGCTCTTAGTGACTCTGTGGGTTAAGAAAACAATTTCTGATAGAGAACATTTCTGTTAAGAAACTGAGAAGTAATTTATTATATGATATAAAACACACATTCACTGAATATACAGAGGAGTGCAGCTTCTCTGCTTGCGTATACTTAGTGGGACTTACTCCATGAGAATATGTGAGAATGGGCTATACTGAAACTATTTCATAGCAAATGTTAATATCAGTTATTATCAACTATCTGATTGATAGAGACTATAAGGCGTAGCTTCACACTGAAAAAAAATCCTCACAAATGCCAAAACTCCTTAGTGGAAATAGACCAAAAATAAGCGTGGCCTGCATCCAAACACAGGCGGTTGTCATTACCAAAAATAATTTTTCATCAAAATATGACTTTGCACCTTTTTTGTTAACAAACAGGAGAGATTTAAAGAAGAAAATGTCTCTATTTTAAATTTATCTCCTAATGAAAGAAAAACGCAGCACCTTGAGAAGTTCTGGATGAGCAATCAAGATAAAAAGAACATCAGGAATACTATAAAAATAATGTAAAAAATTGTTTATTCATCTGAGATGAAGTATTAATTTAGAGGAGGCAAAGCAGATAGGGTATATCACCATTCAAAAAAGACAGTAATTCTTCTAATAAAAGGATGAACATTTTAACTATGTAGCCTTTTAAAGATGATTACAACATCTCTAAGGTATGAAGTTTGTTTTATAGGCACTAGGGGCAGTTCAAGGCATTCTATGACAGCAGGATCTACTTGTAGCACCCTATGAGACATCTATCTTTCTTGATTTCCATTCTCAGTATTTATATATATTGTAACTTCTAAAATCTCCCTATTTTTTTTTAATTTATGTTTTAATATTGCTTTTTCTTCTCCTTCCTCTATTGATCTTTTCCAATTCTGAAATTTTTTCAATGCCACATTTGTCTCCTTGCCTTTAGACTTTGTTAATTATATCAATGTATCCTGCATCCTACATCCTACAATCCCACTGACAGCTGTGAATCAAGCACACATCTCTCTAAATATGTCACCATTCATAAATGCTTCTGTACGAACTAAGATGCAAAATATTACATGACAATACCTACTTAGTCTTCCCTGCTTCAGAACACCAGATTCTAGCACTGGACTCTTCAGCGCATACCTTCAGTTGCATTGTGAAGCATAAAATCATACAAGCAAATAAGTTAATAATCCACACTAAAGCTACAACAAATGCCTTTATCAGGTTGGATTCTGGTGTTTACAAATGAATGGATTGTAACTCAGTTGCTTTCTGTACCCACAGAGCTGCTGAAGGTATACTTCAGAAACAATATTTAAGGTATATAAATAAAAAAGTTTTAGAACTTCATTTGTACTGCATTGATATCATTAAGTAGTTAAAAGGGTGCAGCAAATCCAGATACCCTATTGTTTGATATGGAATGCAGAGCTTTATGAGGCCAGAGTTTGTCTCCAAAGAGGGCTGAAAGAAGGAAAGGAAGAAATGAAACAGATTGGTGTTAAGAACAACACTAAAGAAATAAGGGTCTGTTTACATCATTCACCTTTTCTTCACAAAAATATTCATTACATGCTAAAGAATGTGAAAGTCCCAGCTGTTAAGCAAATCATCATGGAAAGAACTATACAGGTTATTGGTCTGGTTTTGAGGTTTTTATTTCTTTTTAATTTAAACCAGCTTGGCTTTCTTTTTAATTCTGAAGTCCTCTTTGTTCAGCTCTCTCCTGTTTTCTTTCTATGAACATGGATAGATGATACAGTATTGGTTAAATTTACAAACTCTTAGTAATGATATCAACAGGCATCACTTTCTTTTACAAAAATCTACCTTGCTAATTACAAGCCATAAAAACATATATACTTTTTATTAAAAGATTAAAAAATATTATTCCACTGAAAGCCATCTGATTTTGCCTAAAATGCAACAACACACCAAGAAAACCAGGAACAAGGCAATTATCTGCATATAACCATTGTAAGAAGGCAAAAATCTGAATGGAATATTGAATTGAATGGTCAAACACATTAAAAAATCAAAATGTTATTAAGATCAGTATCTTTAAATGTGCTCCCTGTGTATTTATAATAGTTCACAAATGGAATGTATACAGATGATTGGCTTTTTATTTACTTATAAATAAATATGTTAGCATACACCAATGTAATCTAAAAATAGATTAAAACAACTGAAAATAATCTTTGTATTATAATTTTATCCATTGGCTCAATACAAGTTTTAATTCACAGTACTAATAAAATAATCTATATATTTATTGTTCACAAGGATACTTAAATAAACTGTATTATGTTTTCACCCATTCAATTAAACACTCCATTCATGTCTAAATAAAAATATTTATGCTCTCATGTGAACAGTAGAATAAAACGTTTACATTTTTATTCCTTTTATGCATTTCAAATGAGTTTATGTGACAGCTAAAATAAGAATCTTAAAATGAGTAGTACTGCAGCACTTTGGAGCACATGCAATATGATCACACCATTAGACGGGCTGACCTCACTGGGATGAAGTCTATCAACAAACAAGTGTTTTACTGAATTGTATTTCATTTAATAATACCTGTGAATGTAACTTCAATAAAGCTCCAGTGTCTTGCATGCAACCAGAAATGCAAAGTGACATTTTCAAGAGCCAGGGCAAATGCTGTGGATGACATTCCCTGGCTTTCAACAGGCACTGCCATTAGAGTGCTTTAGCTTCCATTAAGTTGCCACTTCCCTGTGCTGCCAGCTTTTCAAAGGGGATAATTCGTTCTGACAGAACCATGGCTTGTCACATACACTAACAGTTCAGTAGAAATGAACAGGAAACCCCTCAAAGCTGATGGATTTATTAGTGATTTGAGCTGGCACATATACTGCTTATATGTACAAATCTAGGTAATTACTAAGCTCTAACCTGTCCACTCTAAATACCTCTATTTTGCAGAAACTTAATTCATGGCAAACAAATGTAAAACACACAAAGTTATTATTTCACTGTATTTTGAACATTACAATTGTTTAATTAGCCCTTATGGGATTATGAGAGTTTTGTAACAATAACACCTAGTTGATACATATTTTTAATAGAGAATAATCACCATACGGCTTAAGAGAAAAGGCTTATCTAGTCCATAATCGAGTAGCAAACCACTAGGGAATGAACGTAAGAGGTTCTATGTCAAGCACAGGACTTGTCCTCAAAATGTAATCCCATGGAGGGTGGCTTCTGAGCCTCCTCAGCTAGAACTTGAATACAGGTCACTGCATATTCCAGCCACTACTTATTCCATTTGAGCCCAATAAATTGTAAATTCTGAAGTTATGACCCATGTATTTTGGTTTTTGTCTATTTGTTTGTTTGTCTGTTTGTTTTTACCAATTCTGGTACTGAAAAAAGAAAAAAAACATTCTAATTTCTTTGAAGCACTGATGATTGCACAGGTTTCTTTTTCCACTTCACTGTCACCATTTCAAGCTCAAAAACCCTATCTATTTAAGCTTTCATCCAACAGAAGCTATTTTGTGCTTCTTGCCACCTTCCATCTCAGTACCTTCTTTGTTTATACCAACTGGACATATGGATGGCCAGAAACATACTTGCTATACAAAATGTGAATGCATGATCTCAGCATTAAAGATCTCCAATCATTCCAGTTTTCTACCACAGAAATTATGATCGTCAGCCTTTAACATATTTGTTGTACTTCAAGATTCAGTGCCGACAGTTAATGAGCTATTAATTATATTTTATCCTTGGCCAGTTTCAACAAAGGAACTTCATACAACCTGAAATCAAACAAATTAAGTATTATTCTGTCTTTTTAGAAATACAGAAAAATGAAGCATCAAAGAGAGCAAAAGATTTTCTGTAGTTCAATTACAGAAAATACAATTCTATGTAGAATCCTCATAAAAAGAAGCCAAGAAAGTATTTTCCTCTTATAAATCTTTATGGAGGCTTTTGTCCTTTCTCTCTGACTATATATATGCTCATCTCTCCTGCTGGAACTCAGTGGTTGTCATTGTAGTTTATAGACCTTCTGGAAACTATTCTACTAGGCTGAAGAAGGCAATACTAGGGTCATGGAAAGAGTGGCAGAAAGGCAGAAGGAGAGTACATGATGTCAAAAGAGAGGAACCAGAATATTCAGACACTTAGACAAGAGATACTGTTATGGTAGCAACAGCCAACATGGAGTTACAGCCAGCTGGCTGAAAAGAAAGGATGACAGCCATCACGTTAACTGAGACCAGCCAGGAAGTCCTGAGCACCTCCACAACAGAGACTTGGCCCATCATTAAGGACAGAACAGAGTTCATTAACTGTTCTGAAGGACATAAACAGAACATTTGTTGAAGAGGAGAAAAATTAAGCAACAAAAATTTGGAGGGCAGAGGAGAAGATGACATTTTCCTAATTCACAGGAGAGAAGGATTAAATCTAGGTTAGAAAAAAGATTAGACAATATAAAGATCACAGAATAGTTTGGCTTGGAAGGGACCTTAAAGATCATTTAGCTCCAAGGCCCTTCCATGGCAGGGAAAGATACATAAGGAGAATACACAAGAATGATTAGAGGTAGGTATGTGAGAAGCTAAAGACAAACACAAAATAAGAGATGCAAAGCTGAAGGAGGTAAAGGATAGAAAATTAAAAAAAAAAAAAAAAAAAAAAATAAAAAAATTAAAAAAAAGGCTAAATAAAGAAAAAAAAAAAAAAGAAATTAAAAAGTTTGAAATAAGGCTGACTAATGAGAAAATAGAACATAAATAAAAATTACTGAAAAAAAATGTTCACAAATGCATCTTCCTCATTAGACAAGTGATTAGGTAGTGGAAATTTAGTCTTCAGCAGTTGAAGATTCAAGATTTTGTGAAAAATCTTTGGGGTGTGGGAAGGTAATAATATGTTTTTCATTACCATGCTTATTTCTATAACAAATAAATTTTGGAACTCAACATAATTTTTAAGTCTTTCATTACTCTGACTTTTACTATGCCTTTTAACCTTCCTTTTTGGAAACAGAGGTTAACTAACTATTCAGCAACACATGTTTCTTAAAATAGTAGGACTTCACCACAATAATTTGTTTCCAGTTGTGTTTGCATATTAATATTCTTAGTTGTACAGTTATAGAATGCTTCTGGTATCACCTTTAATGTACCAGGTGAAGGGACATACAATTCTGTTGTGGAGATTAATAAAAGACATTACCATTTATAAGGTCACCTGTTTAGCATAATGAAGACTAATCTTTATTGGCTTCTAATTATTACTTTTAGTTTTCCCATATTTTGCTTCCTTAATTACAATTTTGGCATATTTTAAGATCTACTTAAGATGCCAAGGTGCAGATGTTCATATAACACCAATCTTGGAAATTTGCTTATACACAGCATGCACTGATAGGCTGTATCTGACCTAATACAATATTTGAGCTAAAACAAAAATGTACAAACTGATTTATTGACAAAATCCAAAATATTTAGAAGAGACAGAAGGTGTAGGAAATGTTTTATTTGCTAAAAAAATATAGATTAAGTTAGCTTATGCAACTGAACAGCCAAAATTGTATATCTGTTATTACATATATACTCTGACCTATTACTAACTAAATGATGCAGGCTCTGAATAAGGCCTTCTAACTGCTAACGTCCATTGATTTTTTTTTTTTTTCCCCTGGACCGCCCTTTACGGGTTTTTTTTTTTTTCCTTTTTAAAAATCAATTTTTTAATCCAGGGTTTTTGGAAAATTTTTTTTTATTGAAATATTTTTTTGAAAAGAGTTTTCACCTGAACTGTTCTAAATTTTCTATGTCTACATCTCAACAGAAACTGTTATAAGTCACTGAGAAACTTCACCTGTTGACTTCTCTATTATTGTTAATATTAGGACTTCAGAGATAGTTGGAAAACAAACAAACAAACCCAATCATCAGTTTACTGATGTCTTATATAGCCAGATGGTTGGACTATTAAGAGCCAATATCATAGAGCAATTAGTGAAGTTTTCATTATGAGTAAATACTAAGTACAAAAATATTCAGTTGAAAAAATTAATTCTGACAATTTTGTCAGCAGTAAATGGTTTCTTTTTTTTTTCCCTATTTTTTTTTTAAATTCTTTTTTTTTTTTTTTAATTTAAAAATT
>JBAFWW010016903.1:0-13620 GCA_036873685.1 Agapornis canus
AAAGAGAAGAGAGCTTATAGAGTGTAGAAGGGGGGGGGGGGGACGAGGGACGGGGAGGGGGGACACGACGACACATGTTAGAATCATAGAATCAAATGGATTGGGAAAATCCTTTAAGATCATCAAACCCAACAGTTACCCCAGGACTGCCAAGTCCACCACTAAACCATGTCACTGAGTGCCTCATCTACAGAGTCTCTGAACACTTTCAGGGGCAGTCACTCTACCACTGCCCTGGGCAGCCTGTTCCAATGCCTGAGCACCCTTTCAGTGAATAATTTTTTCCTAATATACAGTCTAAACCTCCCCTGGTGCAGTTTGAGTCTGCTTCCTCTTTTCCTGTCACTTGTTACGTGGGAGAAGAGTGCAGCCACCTCCAAGCTCAATCCTCCTTTCAGGCAATTGTAAAGAGTGATAAAGTCCCTCCTGAGCCTTCTCTTCTTCAGACCAAACAACCCCAGGTCCCTCAGCCGTTCCTAGGCACACTTGTGCTCCAGACTCTTCTTCACCAGTTTTATTGTCCTTCTCTGGACCTGCTCCACACCTCTATGTCTCTCTTGCAGTGAGAGGCCCAGAACTTAACACAGGATTCAAGGTGCAGCCTCACCAGTGCCAGTACAGAGGGATGATCACTGCCCTGGGCCTGCTGGCCACACTATTGCTGATACAGGCCAGGATCCTGTTGGCCTTCTTGGCTGGCTGGGTACACTGCTGGGGTGAGGGCCATGAGGGGCCAATCACTGCTCAGGGATGAGATGGACTTTAGTCAGTGGGGTGGTGAACAATTGTCTTGTGCATCAATTGGCTTTTTATCTTGATTTTTGTTCCTTTCTTTATTCTTATTCTTATCCTTATTTTCTTATCCTTATTCTTATTAACTTTATTTCAAATATTAAATTGCTCTTAACCAACAGGTTTTATGTTTTCCAATTCTCCTCTCCATCCCATGGGGATGGGGTAGCGGAGTAAGTGAGCAACTGTGTGGTACTTAGTTGCTGTTTGGGATTAAACCAGGACAGCATGGGATACCGCTGCACAGAGCCTAAATAGATTTGGATTCTGCCTGGTAAAACAGTCATTGAAGGGGGCTGTGTAAGAGGATGGACTAAGGACTTCAACAGTGAGGGAGCTATTGAGGGTATCTGATCAGAAGGTTCCACCCTCTTCACCTGTTAAAATGAGCCTCTACATAGGGCAACATAATGTCCTTTGTTTCCTTCTCTTGCTTTTTACCCTCCATCTCATATACCATGACAGTTCACAGGGTACCATCTCAGCTGCAGACTGCAGGAGCAAGGGGAAGCCAAAGGCTATCTGACTGATGCTGGAAGGCAAAACCTTGAGAAACAATTCCCCTCTCCAAATTTGCCAATGAGATGGCAATCACAATGTGTGCTGTGGAGAGTGTTGTGCCAGATACTGTCTCTACCTGTGCCAGCTATAGCTATGGAAAAATGCAAAGAGTTAAATAATTTATATCCCTGCCAATCTAAGTAGCATTGAGAGCCTGGAGACTGGTGAAACACAGAGCACCTCTTAGCTCAGAAAGCATTTCCTATTTGTAAATGTCATAGAACACACCTCGCTTTTCATAAACCATTTCCTGCCTATTCTGAGTTGGATGGTAGGAGATCAGGACAGGGTTGAAGACTGGCTGACAGAAAGTTGCATGGTGATCTGGTATCTATCAAAGTTCCTTACAATACTGGCATTTTTCTTTATTTTATTCTTATAGCAATATGCCATGGTACAAATTCAATTCAGCCTGGCTGTGACTAGCTCAGCAGCTTCCTTACAGCTTCCTGTGTGTTTGCTTCCCTATTTACCCTCTGGAGCACATCACATTTGCTTTCATGACACAGCTCCCAGGCTGGGAACCAGCCCATCTTCCTGCAGCTTGTCTCCCTATTCCCCTTGCTTCCATGGGAATAGCGAACCAACGCAGCACCACTTAATTTCTGCACACCTCAGTGTGCTTGCCTGCATTCATTTATGTCTGCTTAACCAGATCACCGTTTTGATGACAGTTGATGTGTGAATGAGATGGAGTTTACCCTATCAGCCCACCTATTTTCCCGATCCAATGTTTTCTTATATGTGTCCTTATGCAGCTGCAGTAGAGCGGGGCACTGTCCTCTTAAGTCATGGCACACTTCAGTGCTTTTCAATAAAATAAGGAACTATATTTTTCAGTTATATAAATAGGCACCATGTTCCTATCACTTGCCATAGTGATAACAAATAACATCTGCGATTCATCTGATCACTGTTATACGAAAATTCTCCAGAGAGCAGAAAAAGTGTTTTTACAAAAGGCAAGTTGTTATTAGTTATTACTGCAAAGAATAGTCCTAACTTCTGAAATTTAATAGCAAGATATCAAAGAACTAAATCCTCCTGCTACAGGACATAATCCATGCTGTAACTAATAGGGCTTAAATAATACTTTTTTCTGGATTCATTTTTATAGTGAGCTAATTCAGATGCTCTAGCAGTGAGCCCTTATCTGAGGAAAGATGCTGAGTGGCATGGACCAGCGGTTTGCCCCTTGAATGGTCATTCTGATCATTCTGTGAATTTATTTGTGTTTAAAAAGAACAGTAATTCAACACACACTAAGGACGGGCACCACACACAAATACAGAAAAGCACAGTGTGTACAAATTAAAGGAATGCTTGACCTTTTTATGTTATATGGAGAATGCACTGAAAATATCTGCACTTAGCAGTGTCCAAGATTGGAAAAACTGAACAGAGTTTTCTAGTGGATTGATGAAAATGTGACTGTAGACATATAAGGTATGACTCATCTAATTTAAATGAAGACATCCACATCTGAGTTGCTTTAGGCTTCCTTTTTAGTTGAAAGATAGGTATTTTTAGGGTGAAGTTCATGTGGCCTGTGCTAGACATCTATATCTGATCAGCTGAATGCATCCCAGGGCCACATGTGATCCTGCTGAACCTCACCAGGTCTTCAAGGATGCAGAATTGTCCTCTTGTTGTGAGAGGGCTCCCAGTATTTCTTGCTGTGCAGCAGAAGATACAGCTATTTTAAGTCATAAAAATCTTAGACTGTTTTTGCTCAGCCTGTGAGCCACGATCAAGAGGAAGGCCAGGAGACAATTCAGAGACACAGGCAAGCAGAAGTGTTAGGCATCATCTCCTTTCTTTCCCCTCAGAAGAACAGTAATGGATTAGAGTTACCACTTGAAATAATGTGTATTATCCAGGGAAGCGGCTAATTATCTTTCATAACAGGCAACACCTAGCACAAGAGTAATTTTTTCCTACTTCTGAATAAGTCAGATGTCAGTGCTGGGGAGGGGGGAGAGAAGGAGGGAGGCAGGAAATTCCTGGCTGCTCTGGACCCAGGGCGCTGTCACCGTGGGAATGAAACAGCGACATTCCTATGCCTAGTTCTGAGCCTCTGGGTTTGGCTAGTGCAAAACAGAGATTTATCCAGTGAATCATTCAGGGCACCTATTTTAGGCTGCAACTCTGTCCTGTGGAGAAACTCCTCTTATTTACAGTGTTCACAAAGTGTCTATTGACTCCTAAACAGGATCTATATATACCCCATCATACACACCAAGAAAGGCAGAAGAGATCTGCCTGTAAGAAACATCTATAAGCAAATTATCTTTATGAGAAATTGGGAACCAACATACATAAAACAAGAAAATATTTTTTAAGTTAATTTTTTTTCTTTTTAGATGTTAAGGTGATGATCAGTATGGGAAATAAACACATCTTTGAAACAAACTTGAACTCAGTAGTCCTATCACTAATATATATTTTCTTCCATGTCCCACTGTTGATTTCCATTGCATAATTGCTACGTTACAGCACTTAGGCTGTGGCATGCAAAATATTGCAGGCAGAGAATGCAGTTTTAGATTGCAGCACGTATGTCACATCCTCTCAAAGGCCAGAAATCTGCAATTACATGCTGAAATATTGCCTCACTTACCAACTGATATGGTCCAAACAGCAATTATTTTTGCAAAAGCCTTAGTTCTTGAGTTAAACCGGCTGTGATGGATGGGGTTTCGAATGGCAATATAGCGATCCAGTGAGATGGCACAGAGGTGCATGATGGAGGCTGTGGAGAAAAGTACGTCCAAGTAGATCCAGACAGCACAGAGCTTTGTAGGCAGAGGCCATGTGTATCCTGCACAAGAGAAAGTTGACATGAGCTTAGAATGTGGCATGCATCTTTTGCTGTGACACATATGTCTTATTGCTTGTATCCTTCTAGGAGGAAACAGGAGTAAGTGATGCATTCAATAGAAGTTGCCTGGCACTGTTTTAAGAAGCCTTTTTTATTTGCTTTCAACCTTCTAACTCCATAGCTTTTAGGATTAACTCTCCTCCTTTCCCAGGCTATAGGCAGTGTAAGTTTGTTTCTTTTTAATTCTATTTGCATAACACTAGTGCTTGATGTTCTAGTTAACCATCTCCAGCAGCAAATCCATGGAAGGAGAAGCAATTTGCCGTTGTAATCCTGTAAGTTCTGTAAGTTCTGAATTTTGTTTTTAGGGCTTTCTATCCATGTAATTACTGCATTGTTAACACCTGCTGATATGCACAGCTACCTAAATTCTGAACCCGAAACTTTAGATTTAGTGGCAGCTGAAGAAAGACATGTATTTTCTTGCATACCACTGATATCTATCTTGCCTGTTTTTAGGCAAATACCACGTACTTGAATAAGGATATGCTCTCCATCAATGCATATTGATAGGCTCCTCCAGAGAGAGCAATTCAAAGCAAACACATTACTGTTTACCAACATCCAACCTCTATCTTTTTTGCTTCAAATTAAGCCTCCCCCTTATCCTTGTTCTTTCCTGGAAGAATAATTGATGGCTCTCCTTTCCAGAAACTATTGGAAGATGGCTATCCTGCCTTGCCTAGTTGTTTGGGTTTTTAACTCATCCAGGCTAAGCAAAGCCAATTCCTTTATCTTTTGCTTACAGACAATGCTTTTAAAACTTTTGTGCTTCTTTTTCTCTGTCCTGGAATCTATTTAATTTATTTTGCTTATCATTCAGTGACCAAAGCAGGTCAGCTGCTAAGTGAAATACAAGATTGCTTCACAGGTCTTGCAGGGAATATTCTTACTTACAAAACCTGGAATGATGAGTGCCTTTTGTATAAAAATATCATACTACTGATGCATGCCTAGCTTATGATCCTGTTCAGCATTCCTGAAGGCTGGGCAAATTTCCCCAGCTGTAGTTGGTTTGCTATCATTTTCCTAAGTTGGTATTTTTGCATTTATCCTTACTGAATGTTGTTTGCTCATTTGACTTTCTCTTCAGGGATCCAGATAATTGTTGGTGGTTCTGAGCCAGTACCTCTGAATGCTTGTAACCTCTTCCAGCTTGGAGCTTTTGGAAACCTGTGGCAGCTCACACTCTATTCACTACATAAGTTGCTAGCAGCAGACCCAGGCTAAACAAAGCCCTCCAGGACCTTCATTCAAAGGCCCTTTTTGTCCTTCAGGGAATGGGTAAGAACTCTCCTTGGAGCAAGTTTTACAGTTATATGTGTCCTTACCTTATGGTGATTTAATTTAGAGTATATTACTCAAGCTGTCCATGACAGTGCAGCATTGGGCAATGCCAAACCTGTTATGAGAACACACTAGTATTTTTGGGACTGCCTGACCCCTTTGGAGATGCAGCACAAGATTTGCAACAGAGGAAAAGGCAGAGGAGCTAGGTCTGTGCCTAATTAAATTTAGTCTCAGTAAGCACTGAGGAGACCTATTTCTTGGTGCCCTTGGACTGCTGTAATATGAGCTGACCTTCACAAGCCATACAATATTTATGGGTATGTTTTATCTTGTTTTCTGATCTTCCAGTGGGGAATCTGGTCTCTGGAATGTGTTATGTGGGGCTGCCTTTCAGGAGCATGCCTTCTCTCTGTCAGGACAGGACAGTTTACACAGGGAAAAGCGATAAAGTATTTTTACACTTGACAACGTGCATCTGTTCTTTCGCTTCAGTGGCCTTTGGGACAAAATTTGTCATATCCTTCTAGATGTCTTGTCCTTGCTCTCAACATGGATGGGGCAGGGATAAAACAGCACCCATTTTATGTGGCACACATTATGTAGACTTTTTATGTAGAGCATGGCACAGGGCACCTCTGCCTTGTGCCATGCTTTGGCCACTGTCATATTCACCCCTTAACATATCCAGGGGGAAACAAGACAAAATAAAACTGGCTGCAATTTAAAGATTGGGTAGTCAGGTCAAGTTCCATGATTTCATATGGTCCATGGGAGCTCATACAGTCCAGGAGCTCATATGAGGCAGTAACATCCAAGGGATAAGGAAGTGAGTCTTGTGAACCTCTTCATTTTCACATTGAGAGGCTGATAGGGAGGGCAGGTGGCCCCTAGGATGAGACAAGATTTTCTTTCTGATGTAGTGAGATAATAGCAGCTAGGAAAGGAGAAATGTTCTCTCACAAGGCCTTTCAGGTGAGGAGGCAAAGAAGCCAAGCTGGCCATGATGGCTGGGCTGCTGCTGTGTTCGTAACAGGAGGTGCAAGAAAACTGTTTTGAGTGAAAGGCTAAGGAACTGCTATGAGGAAAGAAGAGAGGAGAGCCTGTAGGCATGGGCAATTGCTGAGGAGCAACTGTCTGCTTTATCTGAAGTACATCAGCTGAGACCCTATCTGGGGTCAGCACTGGGGTGGACAGGAGCCCTCTGAAATGACTGGTCCTTTCACTGCAGCAAGGAGTTATGGATCATCTGCCAATAATCATGACAGCTGCTGCTCCACAATGTGGGATGAGCCTCTAAGGCAGGAGCAACAGGCATCCAGCAGCCTGTGTGTTTTGGGGTGTGAACCAGCACTGTTGTTCATCTTTGTGTTTTCTGCTCTGTGGGCACATCCACCTTGGTAGCACTTGCTGAGTGTCTTTTTCCAGCAAAGGGTGCTGCTGCTGAGTGGATGGAGAAGCCTTCTTCCTGGCCCAGAGGGTGCAGGCTGGGACAGGCACATGGCTGATGTGGCTGGGCAGCTGAACAGGAATTGCCCATAACAGCTGTAAAGCTCTCAAGAAGAAAATCATCTCTCTTCTGAGAAAACAGTTACACTTACCCTTCAGGGGGCTGGAGAATTTGTGGTGGAGCATCCTTGTCCCACAGCCTTGAATGTGCCTCAGCAGAGCAGTTTGACCCCCAGTTTGGGCTCAGGACTGTCAATATAAGTGGCTGAAGTTGGGTAGCTGAGGTTGAGCAAATGCTCCTATGTAAAGGGAGGTTTCACTCTGTGCCATCACTAGTTGTCCTTGGAGGTTGATGGTGCACTGTGATGAGGTGATTCTTTTGGTGCCTGCGTGCACCACCAGATGATTTCTCACCTCAAGCTACCCTGCAAAGACCTCCTCTCCTTAACCTTGAAAGGGAAAAACCAAAGACAACACACCCCCTCTCCCATGGCTTTAGGTGCCTGCAGCTCCTCCACACCAGTGATTGCAAAGGAGGGGAAAGCAGCATTCCTCCACAACTGCTTCATCTTCACTGGGTGCAGGAAATCCTGTTTCCCGACCTGAATCACTTCCGAGCCGCGGATTCAGAGGCTCTTTTCCACGGCACAGAGCGTGGCCAGCAGGAGTCCCTGTTGCATATATCAGGGAATCACACAGGATTTTAAAGGGTTTGCTCATCATCGGACGATTTCTGTTCCTGCAGCTCTGTTTTACGCTGTTTTCCCCACCAAAGATAATTGCATCAGACATACAATAAATCACAACAATTTTGCATCACCAATGCAAAATGCTGTTTGCAAATGCTACTGAGGGCAATCTGTGTAGAAATATTGAAACTGGGAAATAAACTTCCAGTTTTCTGGATGACATCTCTCAAATCACAGGCTCATATGTGAATCATTAGTCCCAAAATAGTGAGGCAATAGAAAGCTCTGTAAACAGCCTCACTTTCCTCCTGGCGTTGTCTGGCTTTTCCTTGCACTGTAGCAATTCAGTTGTGGCACTGGAAAACTCATTTCTCTAAGTTTAGGGATTATAACAGCCTGGCAGTATTGGCACTGAACACATAAGCTGCTGCTTTTTTCTATGTGAATTCTACTGCAAATAATTTTGGTGAAAATGAGAAGGAAGATCTGCTATTAATCACCTGCAAGGGTATGAACTGTGAGTCATTTTTCACTTAATTCTTAAATAACTTCTCTTAAGGAATCATAGCTTTGCAGTTGTAAATGTTACTAAAAATTAGACAGAATTAATTCCCATCCATTTTTTTAACTCCTACAATATTTATTCCAGCATTTGCTGCTAAGTAGATGTCTAAGTAGGATGTTAGTGTTAAGAGAATTATTTACATTTGTATTACTTCATTTAGACACATTGAAGGGGTTGTCTACTTTGAATCTAAAGGTAGTTATTAGTGATTCTGTGCATATTTGCAGAGCAAAGTAACTGGCAGGAACTCACATTCTCATTAGGAATATTGAAAATTATGAACCAGGGTTAAAACTGAAAGAATAGAGAGAACATCTGAGTAATAAACTGATGTTCTGGACTGTATTTAGAATGCCTGTAACTAGAAATATAAAGTAGGAAAAGATACAAGTACTTCACCTATTCTTGCATCCATTAACCAATTACATATATTTCAACTTGTATGGAGTGATAACAATATTTTGTTGTAAGAGAATGAAATAATAACAACATGTGCATGCAATATTTAAAGCTTCTCGAAACATGCAGTAGGTTACACAGCTAATACTCACCATAAAGTATGGTTAACATTGACACAGGCATGACAAGGAAACCCAGCAGCATATCAGCTATTGCGAGTGACATTAGAAAATAGTTAGTGGCATTCTGTAGTTTTTTCTCCAGTGACACAGCCATGATGACAAGAATATTTCCAGCAATGGTTAAAACAATCACTATCACTGTCAGCAAAGCTGGCCAGTTTTTCTGTGAAAGCTGAAACAGGGAAGGGTGGCACGATGGACTCACGCTGCTTTCACAAGAAAGATTGGTTAGGTTTTCAGCGTCCACAGTCAAGTTAAAGAGATGTGATATATTAATCTCTCCAGCTCCATAAACATTCCTGTAGAGTCTTCTCTCATGATTTATTTGTATTAGGGAATTTGTAGTTGGGTTCACAGAGCTCTCCTCATTGGGAAGAATATCCATTGCTAAGTCTGAAACTGGTGAGATAAATAGTGGAAAATGGGTAATTTTCACCCCTTGTCACCATCAGGCTTTATATTCCTCAGTTGTCCGTGCCAGAAGTTGAAAGAGCCCAATCTTTTGCCACTAGCATGATGTAGAAAAACATACCAGAATTACTCTGAAAGCTGAAATGTTTTGTTCTCAGTTCCATAGGAAGTCCATTGTTGGCATACATTGAAATCCAGCTGAAAAGCAAAACCAAGCTGTAGGGCAGAAATTGTGGACTTGAGGCTTCAGAGAGCAAAAATGTTGGAGAAATAAGAAACAAAAACTTTTCCAGCCACTAGGACTCCCCTTTGGAGCTACATCTTATTGCTATTGGTAACTGTAATCACCCAGTTTTAAACACAGCAGTATTAAAATAGCTTGCCATACCAAACAGCAGAGCTCTCACTTTCCTATTAAGAAAGTTGATTAAAGATTCCATCCAGCATCTTTCTCTTGAAATAATTAGATATGCTCTTATTTATAGTTCATCTTCCACAATATGGTCATAATAAGTCTCTGACTTCTTTTGGATTTCAGTATCATTTTCAGCCTCATATCAGAGACTACACATTCTGCTCCACTCTGATCTTTATAGCTAATTGTACGTTTTGGCCCAGCCTGGCTTCAGAATGGAAATTAAAAAACTAGATACTATGATAAAAAAATACAATTTAAGGAAGACTTACATTGTATTTCAGAGCCCACTCTCAGACTGCGGTTAGGTGCACTTTGTACCGATTTACCATGTTCTTCACTGTGTTTAGCCAGTTTTGTGTCCTTTTTCTTCAGTCTCCTCCAAGATGGTGGTATTTGGAATAGTTTTTTTGACTTCTAAACTGCACACTTGAGTGAAGCCAGTTCCTGTGCTGTGAGGCTTGCTCTTTTCTTCTGAGAGATAGGCTGCTTGCCGACTCCTTCCTTGTGCATTTCCCCGCCCCAGGGCAAGCTATATTTAAAGTAATAATAATATCAGAGCCCTTCTTGAAGTGACACAAAATTGCACACACACACACATGAAAAAGCAGCCTGCACAGAGGAATTACTGATTTCAACAGGAATGCAATTTCTTGCTCACTGCCTTGTTCGGTTTGTCAGACCTCCCACTGTCTGGATGTCATAAACTGCAAGGTAGCAACGGCAGGGGAGGGCAAGGGAGGGCAGACCGACGAAGGTCTTTTTGGTAAGCTAGCAGCTTTTGCAGTGTGTATTTCTGGGGTCTTCTGCTTGCATACTTTTTCAGTGCACACTTTCCACACATACAATTACAGTGTTTTACAGGATGCAGGGTTAAAAGAGACAAAATCTAATGCTTGTGATGGTAGATACTACTGAAAAATGTAAGTGTGAAGTTTTACATGTAGAGGGGCAATTATGCCAGCCTGAAAAGGAAGGAGTAATATTTAATCCCCTTCCGTTTTACCTCCAGGTCTGTGCTCACATGTTAATCAAATTGGCCATGGATATTTATAAAAATTGAAATCACTCTGATGTCACGCTCATTTTTCAGGAGGTGGGGGTAACAGTTAACCCTAGCAGCCCGTCCCAAGCAAGTGTCCTAGATGAAGCAGTTCAGTAAAGCAAAGCAGTATAGAGCAGAGGGGGAAACAGCCTTCCACCATTTCTGCCTTTTACATCTGCTGCCAGGACACGGATCAGGAAGTAGCCAACTCTTCAATTTGCCACTTTACACAAAACCTACTGCCAGGTTTTTTGAGACTTATGGTTGTGAATATGTCAGCTGAGTGGGGCTGCTGCTCCCTTGCTCATCCTGAAATATACTGCACATTTACATCATGTAGAGGGCAATGGATTTGCACAGGCAGGCTCAGGCAGTTTGCAGTGAGAGCTCAGAGAACTGCTGGTATCATTGAGCACCAGTGGGTCCCGAAGTGCCCACAGGACCTGCAGCATGCACCCATAGCTCAGCTCTGCCTGCAGCACCACTAACCCATGGGGATCCCAGGGGAGCGTAAGCACAGAAATTGTTATTACAGCTCAGCTGACACGTACTATCTCTAGAGGGGTTAAAACCTTATAAAAGTCAGTCTTGGAGCAAGCACCAAAGATCATCCAGATCATTATGGCACTATTACAGAAAGTTTCTCATAGTAAGCTCCTTTGGAACCAGTTTTGCTCCCAGCTGAGTGCAGACCAACAGCTGTCACAACAGGATGGAGCAGCCAGGCATTAGCTTCTACTGTTGCCCACATGGGTGTTGGAAATGAGTCCCAGTCCCATAGGAGAGGCCAGAAGACTATCAGGCAACACAAGTTGGTTAAAAAAGGCTGATAGTGCTGAATTTAGCAAGAAATACTCCGGTCCTGGCAGCCACGTCCATAAGAGGCCCTTTCCTTCTCTCCTTTAATATGACAATCAAATGGGTTACTATATTCACAAAGTCAGCTTTGCATCCATGCTCCAGAGGGTTCATTAGCTGGCCCTGTGAAGAGGCAATTGACGTGACAGTGCAGATGTACTGCAGAAGTCGGGCTCTGCTTCTGTCAAACATGGCTACTGAGCAAAGCAAGGCACGAGACTCCTTGGCTAGGTTACATTCCTTTGTGAGCAATCTGGGTGTCCTTTTTGTTTTTCACTCGGAGGGCTCCCCCTGGGCTCTAACAACTCTAATGCAACAGTCATGGGTGGGAGGTACTTTCTTTGCAGGTCAATATCCAGACTGTGGGTCAGAGGCTGTAGCTGCCAGCAAAGCCCAGTTTCACCAAGCATGGCTGTTTGCACCTTTCTCACACTCCAAGGTTGGGACAGAGGTTTAGGACCCAGTCTTATGCTTTCTTGAATTAATACACTAAGGAGTAGTCTGTGTGTGAAAGGTTTATGAATCCTGATTTCACATCTGCAGCTCCCTATAGACCTGAAGCAGATGTGTAAAGGACCTTCCTGTTCCTTACAGAGTAACTTCATGTCCCCTTCAGTGCAATGGCATGACTTTTCACTCCTTCCTCTGCTCCAATGACTCATTTAAGACTACAGCTCTACCCTGGACATCAGGAGCATAAAATGTAATTGCAAACAGGCTGAATGTTGTCTTGTTTAAGACCTTTGCAGGCACAGTCATAAGCTCTTCAGATAGGTACTGCACCATTTCCTTTGTTCTAGATGTAGACACATCGCCACAAGGTTTGACTGCCTTCTGAACAATACTCTGTCCACCCCAAAAACAATTTGACATATGTGAATCTGAGGCACAGGTAGATTAAATGTCCTTTTTAGGTTGGTACATGAATCATGGAAGAGTCAGAAACCACTTTTGTGTAGCCCCCTGTGTCAGAAACCTATCCATGATTTTACAATACCTTCTAGCAAAGCATGTTGGATATGTTACTAAGCACAAGTATAATGCATAATTTATCTCAGGATTTTTTTTTTTTAATGTTAACTAAAAGCAGTGTCTAAAGCCAGCCTTGATGATTGCTTTTGCTAAAGGTGAATACCTCTGGAAAACTGTAGGTCCCCTGGTCTTCTGTTTTTAAACAAGCAACCTTGCACTCTGATACCGGCAGAGCCCCACACATTATGACCCAGGCAGTGTGTCTGCACTAAAAACAGACAGCTGCAGTCTGTCCCAGACTGAGAAGTAAAATCTTAGCTTAAAATGGCAATAATGTGGACTGTGTTAGACATAAAGCATTCCTTAGAAACACAGCTGGCACGGGAAGAGTCTACGTATTGCTTTTTAATTTCTGGAAGGCACCAACATGTGAGGTTCATGAGAGCCCTGCCTCTTTTCCCTAGCTCTGATTGGAAATGTTGTAGGTCATTAATCTGTCCTATTGGGCAGGGTTTTTATGCTTGGTATGGTGCGCATAATTGCTTCCTGGGAATGCTGCTTTTCAACAATTTCATCTGAAAAAACCTAATTTGCATAACTCAAGTTTGGTGTTCTCAGGATTATTTCAGGTGTAAAAATCCCCAGTTTCTGAGATTACCAATGCCCTCCTTGATGTTTTAAGTGAATTCCTTAATCAGTAAATGTATAACTGCAGAGGTTAATTGTTCACTCTGACATCTGAAACTGGGGCAAGTGGAATATGAATAATTTGTGCTGTGGTCAAGACTACTTTCATGTGGCATGTCTGTTTATATTTATCGGGGCTGTTGGAGCAGTTAATTCTGTGATGCCTCAAGACGCGAATCAGAAGTTAGCTATTGCAAACCAGAAAAAATAGCTAAACAGCCATCCTCTCTTTTCAGTGCACGCTCCACAGCTGAGCTCATTCTGGATTTTTCAATCTTCTTGACCTATGCCATTGCAGAAATGTGAAAACGGGCTGACATGAACTTTCTGAAATCCACTCAGAAGCAGCATCCCTCAACCTTGATGTCCACAGGTGATGATCACAGAATCATAGAATAGTTAGGGTTGGAAAGGACCTTAAGATCAT
>JBAFWW010016908.1:0-11018 GCA_036873685.1 Agapornis canus
GGATGCTGGCACAGGGACTATGGGCACCCAGCACCTCTGTTCCCTCCCCAGGGCTTGCAGGACTGTGTGGCTGACCTGCTGCAGCCCTTCCAAGGAGACCCCATTGACATGGTGGCTGGTATCGATGCCATGGGCTTCATCCTGGGTGAGCAGGGACATTGGCAAGCCCAGGGTCCTGTCTCCTGTCCCGGGGGGGGAGGCTGACATTGCCGTGCCCTACCCAGGCTCTGCCGCTGCCGCTGTGCTGCACAAAGGCTTCCTGGCCATCCGCAAAGCTGGGCACCTCTGCGTGCAGACGGCGGCACAGCCCTACACCGACTACTCGGGCCAGGAGAAGGTGATGGAGGTCCGCACCGATGCCATCTCCCCCGGTGAGCCCGTGGGGTGCTGCTGCCTCGGCTGGAGGGGCTGCCGGTGCTGGCAGCGGGCACTCACTGCAGCCTCTGCCCCGTGCCAGGCCTGCGCATCCTCCTCGTGGACCAGTGGGTTGAAACCGGCGGCACCATGAGAGCGGCCATTCAGCTGGTGGAGCGGCTGGGGGGGGTCGTGGCAGGTAGGGCTGCACCCATGGATGCCATGGGGCTGCCATCCCCATAGCCCATGGTGGCTCCTGCCTCTCTATGTCCCCACAGGAGTCGCTGCCATCTGCATCGAGGACAGCGAGGGTGGACGATGGATCCAGGAGCATTACAAGTGCTCCCACTGCGTCCCCCCGCACCTTCAGCCCCGCTTCAACCACCATCAGTTAGGCTGGAACTGATGGGGCTGGCTCCAGGTGTGCCCCCTGCATCCCACATGGAGCACAGGGATGCTGGCTCTATAGGACAGGGATGACTGAGGCACTCATTTCCTGTTCCCAACTTCTCTTGGGTGACAGCCACCATCCTCCTCTGCTCCATCTCCTGCACCCAGGGCCAATGGAAGCCGCAGCCAACCCAAAACCTTCCTTAAAAACCCCCAAACCTTTCTTAAAAAGCATAAAAAAAGGTTTTATTAAGACAAACAGGAGCCCGGGGGCACCTCTCCGTGCAAGTACCTGTGTTTGCATAGCAAAGGGAGCCGCACTGCTCCTGCCCACCCCAGCCATGGGTGCCCATGCTGGGCAAGCCAGGGGGGCAGCAGGGATGGCTCCTTGGGGCCAGCCGGGGCCACCCCTCTTTGGTCCAGAGGCGTGAGCATGGGGGGGGGCGGTCCCTCACTGGCAGCACTTGGGTTTCTTGCGGGGTGCTGACAGGTACAGGTCGCTCTCATTGCTGCTGATCCCTAAAGGGGCAGGGGGAGGGTGTTGGGATGGGGACAGTGGGGGATGCCAGCACAGAGAGGGGGCAATGGGGGACCCTGTTATGGTGCTGGTGGGGGTACTCACGCACGGTGTCGCCGATCCTGCGGGCGCTGCTGCGCTCCAGCTCAGCCAGCACGCTGCTCTCGAAGGTCAACGCAGCCACCCGGAAGAAGAAATCCCGCACGTTCTCCCCTGTCACATGGGATAAGAACCCCACTGAGCGTCCCCCATCACCCAGATGGATGCTGGGGTCTGCATCCACACACAGCCAGGGACGCACCGGTGAGGGAGGAGACAGCCCAGTACTCTGCCTGCATCTCCTGGGCCACCTTGAGAGCATCCTTCTCCATGAGGTTGTACTGGGCTGGCGTCTGTCAATGAACCAAGAGGTGGATGGGTGGCAGGGACACCCACACCGAGCACAGGGAGCCCATGGGAAGGGGGACACACTCACGCTCAAGTCCTTCTTGGAGCCCACCAAGAAGAGGATCACATTGGATGGGTCATTCTCCTTCAGGGCATCAGCCAACCACTGCCTATGGGAGTCACCAGCCAAGCGCTACCCTCTTGCTCGCACACTCTAGCATTGCCTCCATCCCCATGACTTCCATCCTGCCCAGCTTCACCTCTCCATCCAGCCCCATCCTCACCCATCATCCCCAGTCCCACGGTGGCCATGTGTCACCTACCGTGTGTGCTCCAGGGAGGCCACATCGTTGACATCAAAGACAATCACGATGGCTGGAGGAGGGAGGAGAGGGGTGAGCTGGGGATGGGGATGCTGGTGGGACAGGATCATTGTGGTGGGGACCTCACCTTGCGCTCCTCGGTAGTAAGTGGATGCGATGCACTTGAACCGCTCCTGCCCGGCTGTGTCCCACCTTAGGGGGGTGCAGGAGGTGATTGGGGGGGTGTGCACAGGGTGCAGAGGGAAGGAAGGGGGGGCTGGCGCCTCACTCACAGCTGCAGGCTGAAGGGCACCCCCAGCACCTCGAACCGCTCCATCTCGAAATCCACCCCGATGGTCGCCTTGTAGTTCTTGTCAAAGGTGTCCTTGCAAAAGCTGGGGGGCAGGGGGGGGTGGGAAAGGTGGCAGCACCCCCCTATTACTGTGGGATGCCCAGCACCAGATTCCAATTGGAGTCAGGCTCAGCCCAATCAGTGCTGCTGCTCTTTTAGGGGGTGTGTGCTGTGTCTGTTCCTCTGTCCCCTCCCACCCCGTTAACCCGGGGGGGGGTCCCATCACCAGTGAATCAGTTACCGTTTTATCAGACACGTCTTCCCCACCGAGAGGTCCCCCACCACGATGATCTTGTGGAGCGGGGGCCCGGGGGCGGGGGGGGGGTTGTGGCGTTTTGTTGGGGGGGGGGGGTGGGGGGTGGGTGCTCCCTGCTTCCCCCCCCTTCCCCCAACCAACCAGCCCCAGGAGCAGAGGGGTTAATGGGGCAGGGGGGTGCCCCCTCACAGCCCCCCCCGCATCCCGTGTTTCCCTCCTCCAGCCGCAGCCCATCCCAGACCCCCGTGTGTCCCCCCCCGCGCCGCATTCCTGCGCCGTGACGCAGGGCTCGGCACACGGCAACGCAGGCAAAGCCACGCGGCGCGCCCGCACTGGGGACCCCCCCAACCCCGGGCTATCCCCGTGTCACCTCCATCACCCCCATATCGGGGACCCCCCCCCCTTCTCCTTGCTCACCCCCCGGTGCCCGTCCGCTGCTCCTGGCAGGCGCTGGACACGGTGGGATGGAAGGAGGAGCGGGTGTGCAGGGCGGCCTCCTTCCGAAAGCACTGCGAGGGGGGGGGACGGACACCGGTGTGATCGTGGGGCTCGATGAGGGCACCCCGCGGCCGGTGTCGGTCCGTTTCGCCCCCCCCCCCCGTTGCTCACCGGGGGTAGGTCGGTGATGACCCTGTCCCTGCGGACCGGAGCCAGGATGTTCATTGTCCCGCGGGGCTGTTGGGGCGGGCTGGGTGGCTGCGGGGCAGTGGGGATGAGCCCAGGGCCACTGCGGGGCTTGAGGATAGAGGGGGAAGGGAGCGGTGATGGCCCCGTTCACAGCTGTCCCCATGCACAGCAGCCTGGGGCTGTCCCTGTGTCCCCAATGGGGCTGTCCCCTTACTGCAGTTGTATCCACATCTCTGGATGTGTCGGTCCCTGTGTTCTGGCTGTCCCCACATCCCCAAGCATGGATGTCCCCCTGTCCCAGCCCCCTTAAGCACCCAGAGTGTGTCCATCCCCATATCCAAGCTGTTCCCATGTCCCAACCATCCCAACACCCCAGAGTGTGTCTATGCCCATATCCCAACCATCCCCACACCCCAAATGTGCCACCCTAGGATATGGCTGTCCCCATATCCCAGCCATCCCAATGTCCCATCCACCCCGCTATCCCTAATTTGCCATCCCCAAACTTTGTTCTCATGTCCCAGCTATCCCCACATCCCAAATGTGCCATCCTATTGCGCTTCCATCCCTCATCCTTGTCTCCCACCAGTCCCTACGTCCCATAGTGTGGCTTTCCCCACGCCCCACCATCCCTTGTCTCCCGGACCAAGACCATCCCCGGGTCCCCTACACCACATCCCTATCTACAGCCAAGCCCTTCCCCGTCCCATCCCGGTCCCCTCCGCAGAGGAATAGAGCGAGGGGGAGGGTTCCTGTTACCACGAACCTCCCGGTAACGGTAGCGATGCTCGGCTCTGCACACCCAGCCCCGGAGGAACCGGCGTCCTGGCTCCTCCCCGCCGCCGCGGAGGGGAGGAGCCAGGACGCCGGTTCCTCCGGAGCTGGGTGTGCAACGCTGCTGCCTACACGCTGGGACCCATCCATTCCCCCCCTAACACCGGGGCTCATCCCGGTCCCCACCGTCGGGGCAGCGCTAAGGGACCTTGCTGCCACTCAGGACTACAACTCCCATGATGCTCCACGGCGAAAACACCCCTCTACGCATGCGCGAGTGAGGCAGCCAGCGAGTACTACTATTCCCAGCATACCCCGCGAGAGAGGCGGAGGGAAGGGGAGGAACTCTCGCGAGATCTCCGGTTATAAGCCCGTGCGGGCTGGTGCGGGGAACCCCTTTCGGCTTCCGCCTGGCCAAGATGGCGCCCAAGGCGAAGAAGGAAGGTGAGGGCTTGAGGCGACGTGGGGCTATGGGGTGGTGATGGGGGTGTGCTAAGGTGATTCCCGGCATACGGATGTAAGCGGGGAAGGCCGGGATGAGCGGTTGAAGGGGGTAAAGGAAGCTTGAAGTCCGGTGCTTGGGCCGCGGACACGTGGAGGTGGCGGGAGAGGCCTGCAGCGGTGCGGTTACCTGAGGGGAGTGAGCCCCGTTTAGGTGCTGAAGGGTTTGTGAGGGAGATGGGGAGGGAATAAGTTCATAAGTGAGGCTTTATAAAGGGGAACTTCAAGCATTGAGCGGTTTGGGGTTGGTCTTGGTTAGATGAAGGAGCATGGCCTTTGGAAGCCCTCCATTGATGAGACCCTTCCCCCTGGAACAAGGGGAAGCGATGGCCCGTTAGGAGAGGCAGGGGAGCGGATGCTGGCCCTGCAGATCCCGGTTGTGCTGACTGATTTGTCACGGTAGCTGTGCCTCCGAAGACAGAGGCGAAGGCGAAGGCGCTGAAGGCCAAGAAGGCCGTTCTGAAGGGGGTCCACAGCCACAAGAAGAAGAAGATCCGCACATCGCCCACCTTCCGCAGGCCCAAGACCCTGCGGCTGCGGCGGCAGCCCAAGTACCCCCGGAAGAGTGCCCCACGGAGGAACAAGTACGTGTGTGGGGAGCCGGGCTCTGCCCTGCTATGGGCTGTGTGCAGTGGGAGCAGCCCTGTGCATGGGCCCTACGGACTTTGCTGCAGGTCTCAGGGTGAGACCTTGCCAGTGTCTCTACTGTGGGAGCTGAGCAGAGCCCTGGGGGGGGGTGTTTGGGGTGCAGGTGATGATTTCAAGCGACCAAAGCCTGAGAGTTTGTGATGAGAACTTTGTTTTGGCAACTGATGCACCCCAGAGGAAGCCCTTGAAGAGCAGAAATGGCTTCTTCCAGCCTCCTGTTAACCACAGGGTTTCTCTCCTGCAGGCTGGACCATTATGCCATTATCAAGTTCCCTTTGACCACAGAGTCTGCCATGAAGAAGATAGAGGATAACAACACCCTTGTTTTCATCGTAGATGTCAAGGCAAACAAGCACCAGATCAAACAGGCTGTCAAGAAGCTTTATGATATTGATGTGGCCAAGGTCAACACATTGATTAGGTGAGAAGAGGTGGAGAATAGGTCATTGGTGGTGATTGAGCTCTGGTGATTCACTGTTAAAGCTTTGAGAGATGCACTTTGTGACTGAGCACATCTCTAGTGGGAGTGGGAGATGGTGGCAGACCAAAGGGGCTTCACCAGGGAGCAATTCTAACACCCAGGAAGCCTTGTGCAAATGATGTAAGCGTTGTTATTCACTGACTACAGTGATGCTTCCAAAGGAACCACTGATGCACATTGGTACAGTGGGAAGGTGGAGCATGTGGGAGTTGTGGTGTGCCTCTGTTCTGATGTCCCCTGTTCCACTCTAGGCCTGATGGAGAGAAGAAGGCTTACGTCCGACTGGCTCCAGATTATGATGCATTGGATGTAGCCAACAAGGTGAGAACCGTTGGTTGTCTTGTATCCCCTCCACCTTGATTGTCCTGGTGTATGTATGAGGGATTGTGCTTCAGGCACAGTAGCACTTCGGGGTATCCTTGTAGTACGACAGGATCCAGGGTTTCAGAAGCAAGACAACTGCTGTGTTGCTGGAAGCGGTGGGCAGTTTAGCCCTTGAGGGTTTTGGGGTAGGCAAGAGAGAATGTGCCAAGTTACTGTGGTTTAAATGCATAAAGCTGTTGTATAAGGGCAGGTCTGGGATGAAGAAGCCTGTGCTCAGAAGACAGGAATCCTAGGGAGATGCAGTGATACCTGGTTGGAGGCTCTGCCTTCCTGCCACCGTAACATCTGTTCTAACATGCTTTGCTTCTTTCCAGATTGGAATCATCTAAACTGCATCTACCAAGGACTGTACAGGCAGGAGAATAAACCTTGTGACACCACTGAGGGGCTCTTGTGTTTTGTGCCAGCACAGCCTGTGTGAAAGAGAGCACCCAACCAACTTCAGGGTTCACTCAGTGAAGGGGGTTCCTGTCTGCTTCCCTGGCACTGGGTGGGCAGAGCTGCCTGCTCCCTGGGGAACCACACGGGGAGCAGTGCTGTCCTGCTCCTGGGGTCTCCTGCATCGCTGACCTCTGCTGTGGGTAAAACATGAGGTGACTGAACCCCAGGTCTCTCTGTTTACCTCAAACCTCTGGCATCATCCTGCATTTTCTTGCACTGTGCAATTAGTATGTGTTTGTGGTTGGTGTCCTTCCTTGTGGAGCACATCCCAGGCTGTTGAGTGCCCAGGAGGGAGGCAGTAACAGAAACGTGTGAATGCTCCAGATCTGGCACAAGCAGAGTGTCACACTTCTAAGTGTATCAGCTCTTTGCTTTGCTGCAGGCCTCACTTGATGAAGCCCTCAAGCTAATCTAATAGTGGAAGTGCTGTGTTTTTGTTTCCCTGGCATGATCTCTACTCCCCACGCTGCAATGTGTGAATCACAGCCTGGTTTCCATGAGCACTGTTCCTCCAACCCCACAGGTTCAGGGCTGTTTTCAAACTCTTCCTGCCTTGGCAGTCTTTTACTTCCTCACGTTTGTAGATGAAACTGGCTTGTCAGTGTTTGGAGAGTTGCAGGAATGTGGGTGAGCAGGAAAGGGAGGCAAAGAATGGATAAGCTTTTAAAGGTGCTTGATCTTGAGTGTGGAGTTAGACCCAAGTGAGAAAGGTGTTGAAAGCTGTGTCCAAATATTGATTGGGCTAATTGAGCTCTTGAGGGATGGGACATGGAGTTCCTTCAAGCCTCTTGGAGTCCTGGGGAGTGGTTTGTACATGTGTGCAGGAGAGGGGTGGATGGGAAGGGGGAGCTGCTGCCATAGGGGTGAGGATCTGTGCTGGGTTGTGTGGCCCTTAGTTTGAGACCCTTCTACCCTGTGCTCAGAGCTGCCCACACCCTCTCCTTGTCTGAGGAATTGGGATCCTGGGGTTGGAGGTGGGAGCTGCCTGGAAGCACCCCCTTCTCCCTGGCCCTGGGGGATGCTCAGCCGGGCTGGGAGGAGAGGCAGGAGATGAGGGATGAGAAACCACCCGGAGGGAGCAGCTCAGCTTCCCTGGATGCCTCCCAGGCAGCAGCCCAACCTCCTGCCCATGCTCTGGGGAGGGGATGGGCAGCAGCAGGGGCTCAGAGGGCTTGGGCTCAGAGGGCTTTGCCTCAGCCCTGTGCTGCCTCCTCAGCTGTAGTCACCCCAAGAAAGACAAAGGGGGAGAGGTGTCCTTCCTGGAGCAAAGCTGGGGCTGCTCCTGGGCTGAGGAGCGGGTTGTGCTGCAGCACAGGCACCGATTTCACATCAGCATGACTTGCAGTCTGCCCTGACCCTGCACGGTGGCTGCTGCTGGCTGGCTCTGTGCTCCCCTGTGCTTTGCCCCTTGCTCCGGGCTGGCAGCCGGCCTGGTCCACAGCTGCCCCAGCACTGTTGGGAGATGATCCGGCTGGAAGCCAGGCAGGCAATGGGGAAAACAGGGAAGCCTTGTCATGCCTGACCCTTCCACGCTGCTGTAAGAGTGGTGGGAGTGTGTGCTGGTGCCCTGAGCTAGGATGGAGACATACCTGCTCCATGTGGAGAGAAGGGGAAAGGTGCAGCAACTGGGGTGAGGAGAAACAGATCTGAGCTTGTGTGGGGTATCTGGAGTTGGAGTTGGTGCACAGAGGCCATGGGGCTTCAGCTGCAGCTGGACAGATGTGTATCTGTTAGGATGTGCTGCTGAGGGTGAGGCTGTGCCCTGAGCTCTGTCCAGAGGGTTTGAAGCTGGCGTAGGTCCCTGCCCACAGCCAGAGTATCCTGTCTGCTCCAGCTGCCAGGCTATTCCCAGCACCTTCCATGGTGTCAGGCATCAAGGGAGCCCCAGCAGCGTCCCAGCCCTGTGGGATTCCCCAACTGCTCCCACTTAACCACCAGCTTATTCCAGTTTCTGTCTGCCTGAGCTGCGGTGGTGGTGGGATCGGTAGGATGGATCCTGTCCCGGAGCTGCCTCCCTTTAAGCCATACTGCTTATGCCAGTCCGATGTGATCCCTGAGCTGTCACGTCAGCAGGATTTGCCTTCCCAATGCTCTGCTGTTCCACAGGACTGGCTGGGCTGGTTCTGGCCCCACTGCCCCAGGAAGCTGACCACCCCCCCCTTTCCCTCCTCCTGCTGCTGCTCTGGGGATGCTGCTGGAGCCAGCCTGGTCCTGCTGCTGCAGGATTGGACCCAGCGCCCTCACAGGAGGCTGGAGCTGCTTTGTGCCAATGAAGAGCACTCCGGGGGGGGGGATGCAAACACGCAGCAGTCTTCCAGGAAGCGCCCGTGGCCTCACCAGGCTTTCCCATGCCAGCTCCACTTCACGTGGCTGCCGGGTGAGTCATGCAGAGCAGGCAGGCTCCGTGCTGCAGGGCAGGAGACAGGTCAGGGACTGCAGCAAGGCTCCATACCTCTCCTGGCTCCCTTCCCCTGCTCAGCCCTGGCCCTCTGGAAGAGTGAGGAGGAGAAGAGGGACCTATCCATGGGAGGGATGGGGTCTTGCTTAAAGACTCAGCTGAGCTGGTGGGACCAAGAGGCTTGAGTGCATCTCTGGAGGGTCCCTAGAACAGAAATGTGCCCTCTCCATCCCTGGGGACTGCCAGCCCTCCTCTGGGAATGGGGGCACATCCTTTCCTATCACTCTGCCCCCATCATCCCCTCCCTGACCCTGCTCTGCCCCACAGAAGAGCCAGCCCAGCCATGCTGCGGCAGCAGTAATCAGACCGATTTTAATGCACATAACACCCAACCTCACCACGGGAGGGACTCGTCCCTCCCCTCGCAACCCTCTCAGGCCATCAGCTGTGGAACGCAGCCACCCCTGGCCCTGCAGCTGCCCGCGTGGGAACCGGCTTGGGCTGCTTCTCCATCGGCCGTGCCCCTGGTTTCGGTGGCATCCCTGCGGCGAGGAGAGGCTTTTGGGCTGGTCCGGCAGGGAAGCGCTTTTAGGCGGCAGAGCAGGTGAAGGCAGAGCCCGGGGCTGCGGAGCAAGCCCTAAGGCACATCAGAGCAGGTTGGAAGTGCCCAAAACCTCCGGAAGCCAGAGCCTGGGCCCCCCTTGGCGCACACATCTCAGTCTATCAGAAACTTCTCACCATCCACATCTCTCCCTGCAGAGCCCTTCCGCAGGGAGGGGAAGAAATCGGAGCGGAGGAGGCGGGAGAAGTACATGAGGATCATGGCATCGAGCAGCAGGAGGTTGGCGGTGAGGAAGGCACCCTGGCCCTGCACCTCCACGTAGCGGAGGAAGTACCAGGTGAGGTAAGCCTGGGGTGCCAGGCGGAAGGCGAAGTACATCACCAGGTTGACGTACTTGTTGGCCTCATAGAGCGCCGGGGAAGGCACGTTGCTCATCTTCAGCAGCATGCGGATGGTGAGGAAGATGTTGCTCACCTCCACCAGCAGCAGCAGCATGGCTGCCACCAAGAAGCGGCCTGTGATGATGAGCGAGACGAAGGCAGAGATGGCCTAAGGAACACACACATAGGGTATAATAAGGTAAGCTCTCCTCGCCCTGGGGAAGGTGACTCCTCGCTATCTTGGTCTGGGTGTACCCTAAGCGGGACCACACAGTGCTGCTCCCCGCACACAGACATCCCCACAGCCCCCCAGGCACCTGGAGAACCAGTCTGGAGAGCCAGTTCCCCCAGGACCAGTTCCACCTCCCTGTGCAGGGGAGTTCTTCCCTCGCTGGAGCGGCAGCCTGTCTGGCTCCCAGCACTCTGAGCCGATGCTGGCAGGAGTCCTGCCCCTCCAGGCACCCTTGCCTTGATGTGCAGCCTACCTGGCAGCCAGGGTGAGGCAGAGGGAAGGGCTCCAGCTTGCTCTGCCACTGCATCTGAAACCTGCATCACCTCCCCGGGGTCACACTCACCATGGCGTGGTGCACCAGGTACTCCCAAGATGAGCGGGATTGATGGTTGAAGATGATGTCAAGGGTGTCGTGGATGAAGTAGCCTGTGGGATGAAGGAGAGCACTGAGGGGATCTGGGTCGGGTACAGTCACCTGCTGCAGTAAGGGGGAGCAGCACTGAGGAGGAGGGTGCTGTCAGTATGCTCCATGTGTTGTACCTCCACCCTGTCTGAGCATGGGGTGATGGCCAGGCCGCAGGGGCTGGAAGTCTGCAGGCTCCATGCTTGTGATTAAAGCAGGAGTTATGGAGGAAAGTTGCCCGGCCCTTAAGCCAGGACTCCCCACAGCCCAGCGTGCTGGGAGAGGCTGGAGAGGGATTGGGCAGAGCCCAGGGAGTGACTGCAGCCATCGCCCTGCCCTGCTCTAAGCTTACCTGAGGAGAAGCAGACCAGCAGGTGCCCTGAGACGCTGTAGCCGTCCTGGATGTCGGAGAGCAGCTCCGGGGCGTGCCAGAGGCTGGGGGTGAGGAGAGGAAAGGAGGAGGGGGTCAGAAGCAGGGCGCTGGGGGCCAGGAGGACCCGGGAGCAGAGGGGTCCAGACCCCCGCTCCCGTTTCGCAGGGTGTGCACCCCCCTCCCGCCCCAACCGCCCGGTACCTGAAGAGGGCCCATAGCCCGGCCAGCACGGAGTGCGCGAAAGAGACGAGGAGGT
>JBAFWW010016913.1:0-16447 GCA_036873685.1 Agapornis canus
TGTTTGCAATTTAGGTTCTTCATGAGAGATACAAAAATATGCAGATAAATGTCTAGTTTCCTTTGCCTGGCTTTGTCTACAAGATCTCCCTGAGAATCTGTGCAAGGAAGTGACTTGCAGACTTCATGGTTTTGACACTGGGTTTATGTAGAGCTGTTGCATTCCATCATCGGTTTGTCTCTGCAGAGACTTCAAAGCAATGCTGAGTGCAAAAGCTGGTATTCCACAGCATAGAATGGTGGTTGTTATGCAAAATATCCGTTGTTCTCCCCACATCTAGAATCATCAGTCTCATGTGTGGGGTAAGATGTATTGCTCAGTTGGGATTTTTGGTGTAATAAAGAAGGAAGATGAATTTCCTAATGGCTGTGTGTATGTATATATGTGCTGGGCTCCCCTGGGCTCTTGAACTAGAGCTTTAGTTTTGCCTTTGTGGTATTCATCTAAGTTAGATGAGGGTGTTATTAAAAAGAATGCCACCCCACATTTTGTTACGCTTGTAAGTATTTTACTGTGCATCTTTGGGGAGCAGCCTTGGCCTTTGTTATTTAATTGTTTGGTTCACTCTTACTCTGTTTTGTCAGTTGTACTTTCTTGTATGGGGCTGGATAGTCCCTTAAATTCTAAGAAATGCATTTGTTGTCTTCTGGGGAGCTGTAAACAGGATCTAAGTTTCTGTCTAGTAAAGGTCTTTTCCTTTTTCTGAGTATCATGAAGATGTTTGTATTGCTTCAAGAAAGAACATCTCTTGGGACAGCTTAACCTCTGCTGAGACTTCAGAGGTGCGGGTTCAATACTGGATAAAATTAATGGGATTCAGCTCACCTGATACTGGGTATCTGTCATGAGGTTTCTACATAAATAATTGTCTGCAGCCCTGTTCAGTGAAGGGAAGTGGGTGATGATTTTTGTCATAAGGAAGCGTTTGAGACCAAAGACAACTACTGTGTAAGTTGGTGCTGACAGAAAATGCTGGTATGTCAGATGGTTCTTGGGACGGTGTTTGCTACTGGCAATGCAATGTCTCACCAAATAGCCTGTCACTGTTCTGTAATGTAACTACTCACAAGCACTTGGATTTCCTGGTATCTGTTCTTTTCCTGCTCCTAGATTCGATCAATTGAAACAAAAATCCATTCTGTAAAAGCAGTTCAGCCCTGCTGCTGCCTCCTTATGTCAGCTCCCCAGGAGATTTTGCCAGTTCTTGAGGTGTTCCACACTGACAGGTAAATTGCTTGCTATTAAACCGCCGTTTAGAGGTGTGCTTGGTCCTGTTTCTGGAGGGTGTGAGCTACCTCCGTAGATACCTCCTTTTGTCATCAAGTTAGATTTCTGTCTGGGTTATGTTGGGCTCTGGCTAACATACTATTAACATGCTGTTAACAGGTTCGATAGCAAGTTTGTGCCTCTGTGCCACTACTGAGTTAACTTCCTCTGTCACAAGAGCCTCATTCAGAAGACACTACCCACTGCTGTAGCCCTAGAAGCCATAAGTCTAGGTTTTTACAGCATCTTTTCTGAGACAGGGAGGATGTGAAGACTGGAGACCTGTTCAAGAGAAAGCTGCATGGTTTGTATCTTTGAATACAAAATGCTAAGCTCAGTAACAGTATGGTTTGTTTTCCAGTAGAAAGCTGGGTTTGTCCCTTGAGTTTTAGAATACTTTTCAGTATCAGAGTATTTGCTTTTCAAAGGCAGTGTCTTGTTCCTTCATAGCCCATGAGGCTCAAATGTTTGGTCTTTATGAGTTCACAGATCTTGTCTGTAGAATTCACTCTGATCTTTCTAATTATCTGGTGGAGAAGAAACCAAATAGCCCCTCAGCTATTCTGAGTCTGTCAAGAAAATCAGCCTGGGAGTGGAAGCCTGGGATGGCGACCTCAGAGTGCTTTTGCAGTGCTGGAGTTGGGTGAAATTCACCTCTCTGATTCAGAGACAAGGAGGCTGTTCCACCATCTCTGTGAGATCCTACTCCAAGGAGTGTTTCTATGATCTCTGTGAGATCCTTTCCTATCATTCTGGTTTGCACCAGTGAGGTGATTTCCCCTGTGTGTTTCCAAGAAGGTAAGGTCAGATCTAGTATGTTCAAGTCACTTCAGACTTTTATGACTCTGCTTTCCCACTCCAGAGGCTGCCCATGACCTCACTGCAGGTGCAGGGATTTTCTGCAGCTGCTAAACTGTGGGATCTAAATGTCTTTTCAGATTAGGATTGGTACCACGCTTGGTTTAAGAATAACCTGAGCTAATATAACACTAGGTGCACACAAGTATCTATAGCTGTGTTTCACTTATTTAGCAATGGAAAGTGAAAATGTAACAGCAGTGAAGCTTAAGGGGTTTGGTTTTGTTTTGAGGGATGTGGTGTTGCTGCTAGCAGGGGGCTCAACGCAGTCCTGAGGCACCAGACGGTGTCTGGAATAATGGCATTCTGGGATTTTCTTCCTGAAATTGGGAAGCATGCATGTTCACAGATGTTCTTGGAGTGAATAGGGAAGCATTCCAAAGTTAGGGGTGACTGAATGGAACTGCAAGTTTAACTTCAGACAGTTTTGCTTAGATTACTTGTCCCTCATTTTGCCACCACCACTGCCACTGCTCGCTACCTTTTGGAGATGGCGGGTGTCCTCTGCAGGTGGGGAAGGAGGAAAGAATTAAATAAGGGGGATTTCTTCAGCTTACTATTTCTGCATTAAACGTGTGACTGTTTTTTCCCTAATTAGCAACAGTTATCTTTTAAATATATCTGAAGTATGGTTTTTTCATGTACTATGTGCTGGCAACAAAATGATGTTTAATAATGTTTTGTTAATGCTATTAACAAGATAGGATTATATCAAGTCCTATCTGGCTGTGATAGGATTTAATATAAATGAATTAAAAGGTTTAATATTCAATTCGTATCCTACCTTAAAAACTGATGTTAATCTTCCAACCAAAAACAAAAAAAGCCCGGAGTAGAAGTCATGTTTTGGGTGCAGATCCGTGAAAAACATGATTGTAACCCAGGATCTTGGATCAGGAAATCTAACCTTGCCTGAATTACTTGAATTGTGCACCACCACCATTTTAAATGCCAAGAGATATTTTTACTGTAGAGGCTTTTTTCTGTTTAGGAGTTGGTGTTCCTGGGGAAAAAAAATCACAAATCAACCCTAAAAATCAACCTCCCCCCCGAATTGCCAGGTTTTGTCTGTAGTGTGAAGGTGCGGACGCAGTTCTGTATCACCAGTTCTGTGCTCCGGCTGAAGTTTCTTCCGGCCAGTAGATGGAGACGGTACAATTGAGTATTAGAAGGCCATAGTCTAGCAGTGGGGAAGGTTGTTCCTTTACAGTCTCTTAGCCAGTGTTAAATTGTAACTTCTGTTTACTGGAACCTTGTGCACAGAGCAGGTAGTTTGTCTCAAGAACTGCCTGCTGCAACCCCAGAGAAAGAAAACAGAGAGGGAGTGTTAAATCAATACAGGCTTAACCAAATCTTATCCCCATCGCTGCATCTCCCATCACTGAGCAGTGTGAATAATAAGTATGCCCATAAGTAAACATCCCACTGTCGAATGAGACAGCCACAGCAACTTCCTCCTTGCTGCTATGGAGGTGGATGCTGAAACCTGCCACCTCTCCTCATCCATGGGGTAAGAGGGAAATGAGTTTTGTTTGAGTTGCCTGTGAGTCTCTGGAAGCAAAAGGAAAGGAATGGCAGATCCAACGTGTGTATGAGCTCCTGAGGCTCTGCATTAACATCAGAAAGTGAGAATTTCTACCCTTGAAATGAATAAAAGCTTTAGACATTGCTGGAAGTGGCAGAGTGTGATTAAAAAATACAGTTCAAGTGGAAAGTTACAAAGGATGAATGGGGGGGGGGAGGAAGGATATGAAATCTGAGAAGATGGAGTCTTCATTTGCCCTCATTGCTATTAATATCTTGTCACATAATATATGTTACCCTTAGGGAAAAGAAACCAAGCAAACAAAAACCCACAACCCAAACAAGCTATATATAAAATGGCCTAGCCCAAGCCTCCATGCTGCTGGCATTGGATTCCTCTCATCACTCTTGAGCATAAACCAGAACTCTGAGTAGTTGCCCACTGTCACTCCTATTTTCTACATAAGCAATTAACAGCTCCTCACACGAATGCAGGAAATCATTTTTGTACTGCCTAACTTTTCAGGCACATTGTCTTTAGTGTTTGTCCTGCTGTAACCCAAGTCCCTTTCAGTGCTAGAGAAAAGAGGGTCTGGTTTTTGGATGCTGTGTTCTGTAGGTCTATTTTATCTCTTTGACACAGCTGCTAATGTTTTTTCTTATGAAAACAACAAAGAAAATTCAAACAAACTAATTTCTTGTGGACCAAACAATGGGAGTTTGTGTCTAAACTGAGAGATCTGGGCCCCTAAATTATACTCTCTTGCCCTTATGCTGAAATACCATCTCTAACTTCAAAAGCACAAGTAAGGTTCTATCAGGTCATCTAAGAACATCATAATTAATTTTCCTCAAAAATCTAGATTTCTCTGGTGTTATTCTAGCTATAGTAGAAGGGATTGATCCCTTTGGTTGGAAAAAGGGCAATGCTGAATGACTCTAGGCTGGTCTTCCCTGGAAAAATTTCTCTTCCTTTATAAGGAGAGAGTGGAGCTGCAGGCGCTGCAGTTGCCACTGCCAGGGCTGTTCTGTGCAACCATCTGTGCTCCTCTGCCTGGACCTCAAATGCGGTCCTGATGCAGTAGCGGAAAAGGGATGTAGCAGAACTGGAAAGGTGGAGAAAGAGGTCAGAAGTGTAAGAAGCGCACAGTGCAGCCAGCTGAGGTGGAACAAAAGGGGTCCTTCAGGCTGGAAACAGGGACAACAGGTTGCCCAGAGAAGCTGTGGCTGCCCCATCCCTAGCAGTGTTCAAGGCCAGATTAGATGGGGCTTTGAACCAAGTCAAGTGGGAGGTGCCCCTGCCCTCAGGCACTGCCTCAGCAGGGGGGATGGGGGGTTGGATTAGGTGGTCCTTAATGTCCCTTCCAACCCAAACCATTCTATGACTTTGCGAACATTTCTGTAGCTTAAAATTTAAACTAGTACTGCAGTACTGCCATCTCAAAGAGTAATCTTCCTTCAGAGCTGTCCTTAAATATCATTAATACTGTATGCATTGATCTGACAATTTGTTGATTTTTGTCTCCTAGGGATTTTTCAAGTACTAGCAAAGATGAATGTCAACCTAGTATTTTGCTACAGGCTAAACATTTGCTCCTTACTGAAGAAAAGGTTGGTAGGTCATCTGGCCCCTTCTGCCACATCACACGGCTTAGTGATGGGAGGGTTAATGGTTTTTGTTTGCTTGTATTATAAGGAAGCTAAGAGAAGTGTATTTACATGTCTGCCAGCATTTTGCCCAGTTGGCCAACAGTACTCTGGGAGCTCTGCTGGGCACTGAGGCATGTGGGGAAAGCCCATTGTCACCAGCACAGCACAGGACCAGGCTGACCCATTGGCTCTTCCCGTCTGCTGGTTCCGGTCTGCAGCCTGCAAATTACAGGCTGCACTCCCACTGTAAAACACACGTGCTCCTGTCCCCTACGTTCATTATGTTATTTTTATATTAATGAAAACATTAAAGTCAGGGTAAAAGGGACAAATAGTCCAGATTTGAAGAGTTTCCAGCTAGACCAAAAAATGCTGCATGGCATGTGTGTTTAGCATTAGGAGGAAAATAAATGTGCTGTTTTCAAATTCCTGCTTCAGGGTCAGCCAACATCAGTCTACCATGTAACAGCTTTGAGGGGGGAAAAAAAGCTTCACTTAAGGATATATCTGCCAGAGTAAACAGTGCCTCAAACCAGGGAAATCTAAAGCACATGCTTTATTGTCAAGTTTGGTTTAACTTGTTTTACAAATCAAAACAGCAGCTCAGTTTTTAAAACCTATTTTTAAGTCCACTAGTGTTTTATCAAGAAGGTTAAAGACCCACATTAGTGTTTCATTTTAAATCAGATATGATGCACTAATTTTTCTATCATGAATTAATGTCTCATCCCATTCTTACATGCAGGTCTTCCTACCTCTTCCTCACATCTCATAAATCATAGGGTACGAATCCCTGTTCTAACTGTCCTTATATACCCTGTGCTCTATGGGCAGTCTTGATGTAGCCACTGGGGCTTCTTATGAAATACATTAGTGTTCCCTGTAGGGTGAGATCAACTGGTCCCCAATACATGTTGGAAGCATGCAAAACTGTGCTCTCCTCTGTGTGAATAGGAGGAAGCTTGTGCTCAGAATTTACTTCTCGTTAGGAAACCGTACATACAAAAAAAGAAACCTGCTGCACTTAGGATACATGCGGACAATTCTTCTGATTAATGTGGGAGTTTTTGTATGCATATCTGAGGGAAGAACTTGGCTCTTCACTGTTTAAATAAAACACTGAAGGGTATTTAAGGAGGAAAACCAAGCCTGGAATGTTTTGAAGACATTTCCAAGAAACTCTAAGAAAGGAAAAAGTCTTTGCAAACCTCATCAAACCCTATAGGTTCCTTTCAACTTTTATTGTTTCTATACCCCAAAACCCAAGCCTCAGCAGGTAATTCTGTTTGCCTGACTGTGGCTGAAGTTCCATGATTATTTTATTCCAAAAGTCTGTTAAAAGGGGGTGGGTAGGATGGTCCCTTCCCCCTTCTTTGTCTGACCAAAGCTACTTGTGTCACTGTGTGTAGTTTGTTCAGTTCTTCAGTGAGCTGGATCAGGGAACCGATCCAGCTGAAACTTAGCTTCCCCACATCCAACCCTTCATTTTGCCTTGCTTCTCCAGCATTGCACAGCTGGATGAGCAGTGATGTGAATAGAAGGACAGGATGAGGATATGTGACCACATGGAACAACAGGGGGGAGGAGCTGGTGTTTTCACCACAGGCTCAGCTGAAGCAAACATAGAACTTTGACCTGAATTTAAGGGTGGTGTGCTGATACAAGTCTCACTCAAGAGCTGTTCCAAGACGAATGGTGATTAAATGCTCTGCATGTCTTCACTGAACATATTAAAGATCCTTTTCTTTTAAAAGACCTTAAAAATTGGTCTTAAGTTTAAACATTCAATTTCTTGTTTGTTAACAACAAACATTTCTGTCAGAAGGGACAGAATTTCTCTTAGACTCCCATTTCTCTGAGACTGTATACAGCATGCAAAACTATTTCAATATGTGGCATATAACCATGAACACTGAAGCATGATTGATAAGGGGAAACTTCAGTGGAAAGACATTCCTATTTATTGCTGCCTGCATTGATGCATCAGCTATGTGCAACAATGCTTAACATATTTATTATGAAAGGCTTTAGTGTCAATTTAGTATCATCTTTAGTGCCAATTTTTGCATTTGCTGGTTTTATATGACTAAAATAGACATAGTTATCAGGAAGTCTACTTCCCTATTACTGTGGCTTTTGGGGTCCTGGTGGTGCACTGAGCAAACTTTGGATGCCACTGTAGTAATACTAATTCAGTTTTAAAAATTCTCTGGGTACCAAGTATTTACCACAAAAAGTGATCTAGATCAACTGATATAAGAGATGTGTCATTTTATATGGATAGCTATTAAAACTGAAGCTATCTACCTAGAATATCCAAAGCATTACTCAATTGAGATATGTTCAAAAGGTAAAGAGGTTAAAGTGATGCTTATTGGTCAAATGTTGAAATTCATTCAAATCTGTGAGCCATTACTTACTCCAATAGGACTGGTTACATGTGTGTAACTGTTCACCAATATCAATGTGTGTCCAATAGATCTCATATCTTTCCATAAAGCTGCAGTAAATGCAGTCATTCAGGTGTGAAGCTGAAGTGAGATCAAAATTTGGCAGTGTGCTCGTAATTTGTAGCAGAAATACTGACTGTAGCATGCAGTTGGATTCAATGAACAAAGGAAAAAAGCACTTGATTCCTGCCCAACATTATCATTGCTCTGAGATGGTCTGAAATTTAACTGTTTAGAAAGATTGGTGTTTGAAGTGTTTCTTCCCTCTTGGGCAGCAAGAAAGACTGATTCAGCTTCCAGGTAGTCCTGTGAAAATTGCTTAAATGGCACTTGCCAAGGCCTCCCATGCAGAAACTCAGGAAGCTGCATAACTCTGCAGGAGCACTTGGGAACGAGCAATGCCTCTGCAGGTGGGCACACGGGTTTAAACAAAGGGGTTTACACAGATGTGACTTTACAGGAGGGAAGGGGTAGTGAGGGACACAGTAAAACAGCAACTTGGAAGGGATGAATGAGCATCAGTAGGGAAGACCACCATGTTCTGGGCAGCTCTCGGCTCAGCTTTCCTGTGGCTGGCTGGTATGGTTGCTGTCACAGGTTTTTCTTGCCCCCGCTGATGGCCAGACAAAAGTGGTCATGGCTGGGGTGGAAACCCTGGTTGGCTCCTTATGGCAGCCTGTGACAAGAATGGGGCTATGTCCTGCCCAAACACCTCTGTGTTGCCCAGCCACCATTCCCTCTCACTACTGCTGAACATTTGGATATGTTTGGATGCCCAGCCATGTTGCCCATCTCTAAGGGCTGCCCTGGGAACACTTTGGCTTGCTGCAGAGGAATGGGTGACCCTCAGTGCTCTCAGAGAACCCTCACCCCCAAAAAAGGAGGTCATCCTTCATTGGTTTCTTTTCTTGCTTTTCTCCATTTCGTTGATGTCTTCCAGTTTGAATCTCATAACTCAGTCACACAAGCTACATCCTGCTGAGAATCACCCTCCATCCCATGCATAGGTGACACGGTTGGTGGACACAGATGGTAATTTTGCCCCAGTATTTAGCAACTGTAAAAGGAAAAATTACCTCAGTTGGTTGCCTGCATACAAATGCCCTCAGTCTACCCACGCAGTTCCTTTTATTTACTAAAGATACTGGCAAAGAGCCGCTTCCCCAGCAAGTCTCCATCCATCTGGAGGCCTGGGTTGCCCATACACCTGGTGTTGACAGCAAGCGCCTTGGTCTTTCAAGGTTTCATGCCATGAGGACCACAAAGAAGTAGAAACTACTCTCAGGACAAGCTCAGCTGTGCCTGTCCAAGAACAACATAGATCAGGCATGGATCAGATCAGTCACATACATCCTTGTCGTAATGCTGTCATCAAGCTGTAAACAGCTTATCCAAATCTACTCATTGACTGCAGTCTTCTTCTGTTATGTTTGTGGAGGAGGCCGTGGAAGACTTGGACAAATGTCTCGCAGCAGTGCTCTGTGGAATAGGATAGCTGAGAAACCATTCTGCTTGGATCACTGTGCAGAAAGCCCTTGTTGCCAAGAGCCAACATCTTTAATTTTTCTTCAGACTCAAATTTAGCATTCAGACGTTCAGCACAGAGGAAAGCTTTTTACAGCAGCTGGACATTTTAATTATAGAAAGAATATAAACAATAAATTTCTAATATTAGATATATTTCTCACAGTCCTTGTTACTGAAAATAATGTCTTAGGGCCATATCCAAGGCCCACTGAATCAATGGAAAGTGTCCCACTGACCTAATTGTGATTGGATCAGGGCCTTAGTTTCTTAAAATAAAATTTTACAAGGTGCAGGCTAATCCTATTCCACATACTTTTAGTAAAATGGCTGAAAGCTTCTTTCTCCTCCCCATTAAGATCCATAAGAAACCAGGACACAGCCACAGTAACTTCTTGGTACCAAGCATTTTATAAGGAATTTAAATATAAATGGGGTCGGGGGTCAGACTGTTTTACACCTGGGCTTCAAAGTGGCTGCCTGTGAGCACAGGTCCCAGCAGCAGCAGCAAGGTCCCATCGTGAATCGCCAGTGCTGCATTTCCTTTGCAGGTACCCTGGGAGCAAGGGGTGATCACGCTTTCCTGGGAAAATAAGCAGAGCACCAAGCACAAAGATGCAGGCAGTGCCGGAGCTTCAGAGCACTTACCAAATTCCACCAGTATTCCATTTATTTAATTTTTCATATCCAGCCAGGCTCTAGATGCCTGCAAGGAGCTAGAGCTATCAAAACACCACATGACAAGCTCTGCCTGTGGTATATCCAGCCACACCAAGCCCAGAAAGCAGTAAATCACTACCAAGAACGACTGATTCTGTGGTTTTTCAGACTAACTTTGGTGCATAAAGTTTCAAATGAGCCTTAGATAAGCAAATCAGGGGGCCAACCAAACTAAAATCTCAACCTGCTCCCTTTATTCTGCACCAAATCACTAGTGCAAGCTGAAAAGAAAACATCTTGGAGTTGTGTGTAAACAGGGGTTACATCTCCTACACTCATTTTCAGTGCTGCAGGAGCTACCAGGCCAGCAGTCAGAGACTCCCTGCACTAATACCTACAGTATGATAAACGGTGTCATTTCTAGAAGATGCAAAACAATAGCGGAAAAAGGAAACAAAGCAGATAGCATGGAAAAAGCATGAAAGTATAACAATACAGGTGACAAAACCAAAAAGGTAGTGTTCCCAAAACACCCACTCTTTAGCAGCTATTGCCACAGTATTTATGGGGTTGCTTGTAATTTTACCTTCATGAGATTCATGTGACATGAATTTTAAGAAGCCTGTTTCTAGCTGTGAAAAGCCCATACTTCCCTCCTGAATGGCCTGATGAGCTCTTCACACACCAAACTGACATAAAAGCCAGGGCACAAATGGTACCATGCCCAAACTAGAATTGATCCACCTAGTGCCATCTGCAGAAGGCCTGATACAACACCCCCCAGAATTCACAGGTTTTGATGGGATCTGGATGAGGAGTTCAACTAATATGCATGCAGCCTCAGTTGTAATTAAAGTGCGCTCACAACCTGACACATTCAAAGAGCTTTTTGACATATCAGTGTGCAGCTATGAATCCCACAGGTCAGATGAAAAAGAACGGGCTGGAAAAACACCAGGAAGACAAAATGAATCCATGACAGCACCATCCAGTTTCACCATCAGGAATAACGTATTTATTTTATGCCTGAGCCAAGGTTTAAATTGCCAACAGCTTTGTCATCATACCCTTTCACCTCTGGCTCGCTTTTGCATACAGCATATCACAAGACACAACAATTCATTTTCTCCCATCTTGCTTCTTGTCAAACCCTCCTGCATGCTGCACAGGCATCTCTTGCCCCATAACTGGAGATTAAATACCCAAGTGATCCAACAGTGCAACCTAATGCACATGGTGTTTGACATTTCCAGCTTGTGCTAGCCCACTCTTGCTTCCCCTCCCTTGGCCCTCTGAGCACATGCTCACATTTTAAAATTAAGTTTATAAAGTACTTTTCCCTAAGCTAAAGAAGAGCTGAATGGCTGGCCCTAAGCTGAGGCCTCTTCAAAAAGCAGGCAAGTCTGCCCAGGGAGCCCTCCAAGCATGGGATGCTCATGAGAATTCTCCTCTAAAAAATCTACAGTGTTGTCCAGATACAACATTGCTGAACAGAGGTGGGAAAAGCCTATAATTTCAGCTTGGATACCCAGACTCTTTTCAGAAGCAAGAAAGCCGCTGGACCTCACTCTGAGATCTGCCTCTCCAAAGCAACTTAGGAAAGGAACCATAAGAGCAACACAAGGTCTAGAAAAATATGCTTTAAAATAGGATACACAAATAATACATTTAATTGTCATCAAAAAGAATGTTCAAGGTGACTTTTGTAAGCTGATGGATAATGTACCATGTTAAATTTCTACATAAGGATTCATAGAGTTGAAGACAGAACAGATTTTCAGATAACCTTGTCTAATCTTCTGAACATGTATATTGCCAAATTTCACCGAGTTGCCCCTCAAATTAATTGTGACTTTGTGAGGATCAAGTATTACTGTTTTCAAGCTTATCTGAGTGGTCAGTTTATATTGAACAACTTGGCTCACAAAATTAATTAGGATTTATTCTTGACACATTCAGTGGCCATGAATTTTTGTTTTCAGTAGAGACACTGGTCACTATATTGCCCCAGTTCTTGGACTAGATGACTTAACCTTTTTTTCTATGTACCTGAAATGATTTCATTTAGTTGACAAATATATGTTGTTATGCAAAAGATACACATCTGCTACTCTGTTAAAACTGACATTCCAAAAAAAATCATGCAACTACAACTTACAGAAAAGTGCAAGCAAATGAGGATGCTTGGAAATGCAGCATGGGAAAAGGTTTCTAGATTTCACTGAAACGTCTATAAATAAGTTTTCTCACTACTTACCCAAGTGGTTTAGCAATCCAGACTGTGGGTAACATTTTATGCTGTTGTAAACTATGCCATTTCCATTAGCTTCACAGGGAACATGACACTGAACGTAATGCTAAACTTTGCATTTTTGTGTTCGGAATCTGCAGACAGGAGAACAGACAGCTATTTGTAGATGTACTCTAATCATTTCTAACAACAATGTGCAACAAAGTTCAGCCATCCATATTCATCAGCAAGAGGAAACTCCTCATAAACTCAATATGCTACACTAAGGACTCTTTCAGTTTTACTTCTCCCTTTATTTCCTTAAAGAGCGCTTTGTTTCCACTGCTGTTTTGTTCCCATTCAACTCTGAGAAATACAACCTGCATGCTTTACCAGTCTGCCCACCCCCAGATATGCTTACAGCCAAATATTGCTTCCCCTTCACTTTTTAAAGCAAACATCCTCTCACTGCTTCCCCCTCCCTGCTCAGAAGACCGTACAGGAGCGGCTGGGATACTCTACAGGTATTTGGCAGCTGGCACAGCAGCAGCCTGGTGTTTTGTTTTCAGGAGAGAAACTGCAGCAGGATGAGATGTGCTTGACAATGAGGCACTCAGCAGGATGCAGCCCCCCGGGAGCAGGGTCTCTTGAGGCCACAGAACTCAGGGCTCTCTAGAGCCCACTCCCGACTGGCCGCAAGAGGATCAGCTTGCAGCGGGAAAGGATGGTGCTTCCCAGAGAGCTTTGATGCTGCAGCCGGTAGCAGTTTCTGCTGGGAATGGGTGAGGTGGACAGGGCTGACAGCCACCAGGCCGTGGATAGGCAGTCTGGGTCACCAGGGTTAGGCTCAGGACAAGCTAATGAGCTCCATCCCCCCTTAAAAATTCCTTGGTTTTCTGCTGTTTACTTTCCATGACCACACAAGCTTCTAGTTCTGCAAAACAAGGACTTCACACCCTTCCGTCTAACATGGCAAGTAAGAGCAGCAGCCAGTCCATTGGTCACACACTCATCAAAACTATTACCCCACACCAGCACGGTTTTAATGCTGCTTAAGGTATTTCAGGTTTGCATGTAGCAATCATGAAAACTATTTGTTATTCCATTATGTCATTTTTCAGCCCAAGAGCTGATTTGCTCGCATTTGGCAATTAAATTAGCAGCCTTGGAAGTGCTTTAGAATGTAAAGACTAAATATAGAAACATTAAACCAAACTGCGGGTGATAGCTCCATGAAAGGTCAGCAAACCCTGCCTTTCATCCTAGTCACTCCAAGTTCAGCTCCTGAGCTACCCCTCTGCAGATCCCAATAAGGGGTGCATTCCTAGAGGTACAAATTACACCCGTACCCAAAGGTCAGGGCTTAGCCAACATAGGTCACCAGAACACAAGACCATACTTCTATTCAGAGGATGGTATTTCTATTTTGTGAGGTCTTGTAAGTAAAATTTTCATTCTCTGAAATCCTATCTTCAACAACATCTAAAAAATTGAAGATATGCAAGTGCCAAAGCTGCATGAGTACTGGAACTAAAAAGCAACAGTACAGGCTTGATCATATGGTGCTTTTGACACAGTCTTGAGCTCTTGACACTCCGTTTTTGAGAAGACCACCCAAAAATGTCTTTGCCTTTAAGTTAATGACTAAAATATATTTTTCTATCACTGCTGCAGAGAGAACTGGATGGGTGAGTTCTCCTTGCCCAAGACACCTAAATCATTCAGTTTGACTGCATCATTAATGTAAGTGATAAGCTGTTATTTTCTAATTTGCCTCAAGGGTCTCCATAACTACCAGTCCAGATGACAGCAGGAACAAGTACAAGAACGGTAAGCACCTGACACTATTGGAAACCCCCATGCATATCAGATCTCGCAAGCCAAATACCACTTACCACTGTAAATACAACCATTACGTAGGGTCACACAGCTTTAGAGAAGGAACCCAGTATATGTGGTAGCTAGCAGTAAAAGCTCCCTTGTAAATAATGCCTGTTACATGCAAAAATGGATGATATGTACAGCATTTTTTTTCTTGAAAACTAACCAGAAAATTTTTTCTACATTTAAATGTTTATTGAAACACTATTAGTAACTGATGCTCTCTCTGATGGTTTGGGTTAGAAAGGACCTTAAGATCATCCAGTTTCAATCCCCCTGCCATGGGTAGGGGCACCTTCCACTAGACCAGGTTGCTCAAAGCCCTGTCCAACCTGATCTTGAACACTGCAAAGCATGGAGTAGCCACAGCTTCTCAGGGCAATCTGTGCCAGTGCCTCACTACCTTCATAGTGAAGAGAACAGCATGAATAAAAAAAAACCTCCTTAAGTATGAGAAATGATTTAGGGAAATACCTACTAAGTCTTTAACAGACTAACTGGTGCCTACTTTAATCAGATTTAGCAGTGCAATTTTAGAAAACATCCACACTGATGTTTACAAAATGCATACCCATGAGGAAAATTTAGTCACAGGTATTCAGAATTTGCAGCAGCAATCAAATACCAGGCATTTATTTGCATCTACAGTTCAACTAGAGGTTCAAAAAGCAGATATACATTTGCCAAATAAATAGCACCTCTTTAATAAATCTGACTTTTACTGTTGCAGAAGATCCCATTGAATAGGGCATTTTGGATAGGCTTACAAAATTTAACACCAGTTAATGCACTGAAATATTGCTTTCATATCCCGCTCACTCAGATTACAATAATCTTTAAGCACAGGTATGATGATAAGAATAATGAGCATGGGAGACACATTTTGTTGATTTTCCCAGACAAGACTGTCTGTGTTCCTGGGTTGTTGAATGAAGGGGAAGATATTTCCTTTACTTAGGTTTCTCTGTCATTGATGATGCCCCAGAAGAAAGGACATTTGTTTTTTTCTGAAGCTTGGTCTAAAGTTGAGAATTTTGTTGGGGTTTGTTTTATAAATTGAGAGGATGTTTGCACACCACTAATTAGCAGGGACTGCATCTACACTGACCTCTTTTCTGGTTCCCTGTGATATGAGGGAGCACTGTACAGATTTACTACCAGCAGATTATGTACCTGCAGGAATGATCCCCAGATGCATCTAACCCTAAATCTTGAGATTCTTTCCCTGGAGAACCAGTACACAGCCTGATACATGTTATGTCCTCTGTAGGGATTACAGAGTGTTCACATTCTGTCTCTAAGCATGGAAACTTAGATATCAGCAAAATCCATCCATGGAATCATTCACACTAGTATTGCCTACAGTAGAGTCCTTTATCCAGCCATGGGCTCCTGACTGCAAGAAAGACTTTGACATGCTGGTGGAGACCCAGCAGGATTGTCAAGGCTGGAGCCCGTGGGGCATGAGCAGAGGCTTGTTAAGCTTGGAGATGGCCACTGGGGCACTTACTGCTGGTTTCAGTGACCTAATGGGAGGGTGCAGAGATGACAGAGCCAGGCTCTTCTCAGAGGTGTCCAGCAGTAAGGCAGGGAACAAAACTGCACTCTAGTATAATATAAAGAAAGCCTAATTAGGATTATTAGGATAATATTTTTAGCATGAGGGTGGTCAAACACTGAAACAGGGGAACAGAGAGGGTGTGGGGTTTCTGATCCTGGAAATAACTAAACTTGACAAAGTCCCAGCAACACGATCTAAGTTGGCCCTACTTTGAGCTGGGGGTCTGGACCAGGTGATCTCTAGAATTCCTTTCCAACTTAAATTACCCAGTGGTTCAATGAGAATGGGTCTAAGCTATAACAGCAGAGCTGTGCCTCCTCCATTAATTGTCAGCAATTTTAACTGTTACATGAGAGCTTGGAATTAACTGGGTATATAATCAGCACAGGAAATTAGATTTTCTCCTTTAAATTAAACTGTCATGGTAGGAAGGAACATAAGCAGGGATTGGTAGTGCTGTGCAGCATAAAATCAACCACTTTTGTTGCTTTTTCATTTCTAGGTAGGACTTTACCTTCCCAAGTACCAAGAGGAAAAAGGAAAGTATAAAACCATACAGATAAGCATTACTTTTTTTCTATACTTTTATGCCTCACACCTTTGCTTTCTATATATTTTTTGGTTTATATAGTATGACCATAAGAACTGTTGTCATTGCTCCATTCCCTCAAGCTGCTTTATCTTCTCTTTGTCTTTTCCTTCATTGCCCTGATTCCTGGCCCTCTGTCATGGTTTAAACCCAACCACGCAGCTCGTTTACTCATCCAACCCCCCTTTCTTGCCCTCCTCTGCTTCCAGAGGGATGGGGAAGAGAATCAAAAGAATGCAACTCCCACAGGTTGA